>JAMZAV010012952.1:0-18112 GCA_024449915.1 Sweltsa coloradensis | reverse complement strand
TAAATTTTAAATTAAAGTCTAGGCGTGGATATAGGATACAAGCACGTGTTATAAAATGTAAATTTGAAATTAATGATAATAAAGAATTAAATGATTGGGAACGGTTACACAATTTTGTTCTTTAATCATGTTTCTACGAGAGCGTTCAAGGCAATCAAATAAAGAGTTTAAACCTTATGCTTATAAAAAATAAAACGTAAGCGACGAAAAGCCTTGATTCTATTCTAGACTGCTATTTCTTTTAAATGCAACACTATTAGACAAATCAAACAAAATGTCCATCAATTGATTACAATTGTAAGTGGTTTTAAACGTAGTCAGCAAAACAAAGATGTGCAAATACTCAAACATCGACCTACACCTACTAAACTAAAGTTTAACTGAAGTTTTGTGTGTTTGTTGTGTAAGTATAATAGCTTGTAAATATAAAAAAAAGAAATAAATAAAAAATAGAGTTATTTAAAATTGACAGGAAGACAAAAGCGTTATAAGCACGCATATTTTTTAAATGTGTAATTTTTATTCCAAAAATCAGTAGTTCCCTGTATCTTAAACAGTTGTTGAGCAACGAAACGATTACGATATCCGATTACTCTTCCAAATCGACCATTCTGTGTCCCAGGTTGGAACTGTAATTGACCAATCCAGATCCAGAATTATTTTATCGAGAGCACCGTGAAAACGGTTTCCTGGGCTCAACATAACGGCTCACAGAACATATCGATTACATCTGATTTCAGTTTTCAGTTATCAATACTGGAAGCCATTATACACCGATACGTCGAGGGATATTATGATGAAGGCAATTTGAGTTCCCATTAAAATTGACTATTTTCATTCAAAGAATAGAAATGTATCAATTCCAACTCTCATGATATTTTTATACATAATCCCGTGAGCTTTTAATTTTGATTCCACTGTTCATTAATGAAAATACTTTAAACAATTATCTTGTACAGCAATCATAGAAAAGTGTGTGTGTAATGAACACAGTTAAAATATAAAATGCTGAATACTACAGTGATATTGTAGTAAAAGTAGCTGCAGATGAGTCGTAAAATATGAATTTATTTAGCAAAAAATCTTGCAAAATGAGAAATTACAAAATCAAAAATACAGTTGGGATGGATAAAATCGGTGAAAATATGACAGTTTTTGTTTGCTTCCATCCAATAGCATTAAATTAAGCTTCCTGCATTTGAAAGTACGTCTTTGCACCTAGGCATATATCTTTAATAGTTAATTTTATTATAAAATTAAAAATGATTAAACCATTACAAAATTTAACATTTTACAATGCCGTAGTAAAAACTTCTTGGTATATATTTGAACATTGATAAGATATCTTCAAAGGGCGCATTTGACGTTTGAACGTATATTCAATTCTCGTACGAGCTTAATAATTGATCGCCGTTATGGAACACAACACAGCCTTCTTTGATTTTCATCATCTACTTTGATAGTCAAAGCAATCCCCAGGAACACGCTCGCGAACATAGTCATAAATTTGTCATTCCGTAGTTGTTTTAACTCGGAAAGATGCACGGGGACCGTACGCCAGTTTTCATTTTCTTCTTCTCTTTTCCGAACTAAAAGTGGATTAGATGCAAAGAACAAGTCGAAGCTATCAAAAGACGGGAAGCAGAAAATACAAGAATGACTTCTGTACTTTACTTGAACAAAGGCGACAGCGCGGAAAATAAGACACGAGATTCTAAGAGTAAATATTCTTCGGAAGCGTGAGGCTGAAGTCGATACTGACAGGTACGCTTTTGTCAGATAACATTGCTGCGTTACGCATAGTGCATTTCGTTGCTGTATCCGTATCAAAAGTAACTTAACCAACACAACATAAGTTATTATTATTATTATTATTATTATTATTATTATTATTATTATTATTATTATTATTATTATTATTATTATTATTATTGTTATTTTATTGGATGTATTTCATACAAACTCGGTCAAAACCGGAGCTAACATGTTGTACGGACTTACGTCAAGTACTTCCATGTGTATCTATATTACATACCTACATTATTACTTTGTCTTAACTCTAACTAAAATAAGTCATTTATAATATAGTTTGTAGATGATGTTTTCTTTCTGCTGTGTACGGTCGTGGCCGATTTCTCGTCGCCATCCTAGCATTTGCTCTTCGGACTATGGGAAACCACGAAAACCATGTCAGGATGGAAGCTGTCTCGGAATCTCGAAGTATCATTCTTAGTTTAGAAATTTACGAACTATTCTACACGTGTTGAGTATTACTGCCTTTTGAGTCTCGATGTAAACATTGGGTGGAAGATCTAGTTGTTTAATGCTTTCATGTAGCTTCTTCGGTATGATGCATTAGCCGATAGCACGTATGGGATTGTATTTACCTTTTTTTTTGTATTATTATTATTATTATTATTATTATTATTATTATTATTATTATTATTATTATTATTATTATTATTATTATTATTATTAAATTATTTTTATTTACATGATTTTCACCTTCGGTACATACCTGAACAAGTAAATATAATGCATTGCCAACTGTTATTTATATATATTGCAGCGACTAAACAACTTAATATTTGCAGGCAATCAATTTTGCAATATGAGATAATTAAACTCTAACGTTATCATTATGAAATAATTGTTTGGTATTTTGTATCAAAATTTTAGATGTTAAACATACTAAAAGTATAACCGTTTTTTTAATAATATTCAAAATACTTTCAGTATACCTGCACAATTTAATACAAAATTCAGGTTAGATAAAAAGACTAGAAACTTCAAAGAGAAAGTAATCACCCACTCTTAACCCCCCCCCACCCCTTCCCTTCCTTCTATTCTTAATATCCTCCAGTACGCCTTCTACCTTCCTACCCCGAAAATACTAATATCTTATCCTTCATGTTTCGTTCAGAAGCTAAAAGAACACAGAAGTCGTGAAATCACTTGAATATAGTAGCTTTTAAAATCTTAATGAATCAACATCATCCCTATGGACATTAAAATTTAAGATGGTTTCAACAAATGGAATGGAAAACTCGTTTTCAAATCCGAAAACGTTTAGATTTATCTGTCAAAGCAAACACGTCATCTTAGTTAGAAGGATAAAATGATTTAAAGGAGATGTACCGTAATAAGCAAAACGACATTAAAGTGCCAAATGCAAGTAAACCTTTTTGTTGGACTACACAACGAAATCCATATACTCATACTTTTGTTAGAAATATCATCTGAATAATAATAAGTAAATTTTATTTAGAGTCTACCCACTCAGTTATATAACTAATTTTCAGTGGGGGACTTTAAATCAAAGCGACCAAGCCAACCCTGCAGGCCCCGACGCAATCGACGAGTGAGCGATAACCAACCAAAGATCGATATTTTTAATAGGAAATATAGCAATCAGTGGTATGGACAGTGCGAACACCCGCGAATCAACGCCAGAATCAACAAGGCCGATTCAGAACAACTCTGAAATTTATCATGTGCTTCGTTGCTAGGACGGCTCCAAAGTCACCGTTTACAAACTCCTAATTTATTTTATTTATTTATTTAACGTCTATCCTATTCAGTTATAAAAACTGATTTACAAAGGAGGACAACTAAATAAATCTAATTACATAGATGCAGACACAACAATGAACTACATTTAAGTAACTAGGAAAACGCTTAAGTCCCGCCGCGTTGTTGGATGAGCGTAATTGGTGCATTGAGCTGCCATATGTAATGCGGATTTTCTGTTGTTCTGGGAAAAAATCATAACTTAGTCGCAGTTAAAAAAAATTAAATTAAATTAAATTAAATTAAATTAAAAATTAACTTAAATTTTTAAATTTTTAACTAATCGTAATTTTAAAAAAAAATCGTAAAATTGTCATTATCATGAGAAATAATTTTTCGATTCCGCTCAAATTTCACACGAATACATCAATTCATAAAATTAAGGTTCTGTAAAAAAATCATTTCAATCGGATAAAGCAAGGAGGTGTTATAAGCCGAAGAAAGTTAAAAAATCGGAAACAAATCGTAAAACTGTGATTTTCATGAGAAATAATTTTTCGATTACGCTCAAATTTCACACGAATATATAAATTCATAAAATCAAGGATCTGTGAAAAAATCATCTCAATCGGATAAAGCATGTAGGTGATAAGTCAAGAAATTTTTTATTTTTTTAAAAATCGAAAAAAATCGTAAAATTGCGTTTTTTATGAGAAAAAATTTCCCGATTGCGCTAAAAAACGTGGCAGTTCTAAGTTCAGAGATTTCAAAGGCCTCCATAAAATTTCATCGCAATCGGAGTATCGGTTTAGCCGGAATCGTGTTAACAGACACACAAAAAAAAAAAAAAAAAAAGAGAGATAGAAAAAAAACATTCCGGATTTTATTCTCCAGTGTAGTGAAATGGAATCTTCGCTTCGCTCGCTACGCTCATCCAATAAAAGGTGTGATTTTTGAATGCATATTTTTGCGTGTTTTGAGTGTATATTTGTGCACAATTTCTAGACACGATGTTATTAAGGGCCATTTTAGATTGGCACTGTACTCTAGCTAGTATCTATGTGGAACAAAAAATAAGCAGGATATGAAATTCATCAAATCGTCAATTTTTTACAACAAGGAAAACGCTTAAGTCCCGCCGCGTTGTTGGATGAGCGTAATTGGTGCATTGAGCTGCCATGTGTTACGCGGATTTTCTGTTGTTCTGTGCAAAAATCATTACTTAATTAGTCGCAGATTTTTTTTTAAATTAAATAAAATTAAATACAAATTAATTTAATTTTTTTAATTCATCGCAATTTTAAAAAAATAAAAAAATCGTAAAATTGCAATTTTCATAAGAAATAATTATTCGATTGCGCTCAAATTTAACACGAGTACATTAATTCATGAAATTAAGGTTCTGTGAAAAAATCATTACAATAGGATAAAGCATGTAGGTGTTATAAGTCAATGAATTGGTTTTAAAAAAGAAAAACAAAACGTAAAATTTCGATTTTCATGAGAATAGATTTTTTGATTACGCTCAAATTTCACACAAATATCTTAATTCATGAAATTAAGGTTTTGTGAAAAATCATTACAATCGGATAAAGCATGTAGGTGTTAGAGCTCGAAGAAATTTTTTAAAAATCGAAAAAAATCGTAAAATTGCGTTTTCTATAAGAAAATAATTTCCCGATTGCGCTCAAAAAACGTGGCAGTTCTAAGTTCAGAGATTTCGAAGACCTCCATAAAATTTCATCGCAATCGGAGTATCGGTTTAGCCGGAATCGTGTTAACAGACACACAAAAATACAAAAAAAAGAAAGAAAGAAAAAAAAAACATTCCGGATTTTTTTCTCCAGTGTAGTGAAATGGAATCTTCGCTTCGCTCGCTTCGCTCGCTACGCTCGCTACGCTCATCCAAATATTTGAAAAGGTAATAATATTATAACAACAATGCATTAAATATTCAACAAATTTGATAACAAATAAAAAGGATATTAAATGCAATTTATGAATGAATCGAATATATTATAAAAGACAAGAACTGATGGATTTAAGTCCAAATCAGAAGTTAAAAAACTTCTGACTTTAACGGGAATTGAACCCTGGACCTTCTGCATTGGAAGCAGATACGCTAACCACAAGGCCAACGAGCCACACAATTAAATCTTAGTCATAAGGTAAATAATCAGGAAATGTTAATCATATAATGTTGCTGTGTATTTTTCTTGAGTCATATCTTAAATACAATACAGATTTTTTAAACATCTTCTGTTTACATTTTTACGTCCTGTTAGATATTTTTTCTTATAATACTTAATTTAATTTATGAACTAGGAAAACGCTTAAGTCCCGCCGCGTTGTTGGATGAGCGTAATTAGAGGACCTGGATCTTATTAATTACAGAAGATAAAGCGGCGTTAAGCGTAATTGGTGCATTGAGTTGCCAAGATTTATGCGGATTTTCTGTTGTTCTGTGAAAAAATCATTACTTAATTGAAGATTTTTTTTAAAATTAATTTAAATTAAATAAAAAATAAACTCTAATTTTTAATTTTTTTAATTAATCGTCGTTTAAAAAAGAAAAAAATCGTAAAATTTTGATTTTCATAAGAAATAATTATTCGATTGTGCTCAAATTTCACACGAATATATTAATTCATAAAATTAAGATTCTGTGAAAAAATCATTACAATCGGATAAAGCATGTAGGTGTTATAAGTCAAAGAATTGTTTAAACAAAGAAAAACCCGTAAACTTTCGATTTTCTTGAGAAATAATTTTTCGATCGCGCTCAAATTTCACATGAGTAGGCCTACCTAAATTCATAAAATTAAGGTTCTGTGAAAAAATCATTAAAATCCGACAAAGCATGTAGGTGTTATAAGTCGAAGAAATTTTCAAAAAATCGAAAAAAAAAATCGTAAAATTGCGATTTTTATCAGAAATAATTTTTCGATTGCTCTCAAAAACGTGGCAGTTCTTCGTTCAGAGATTTCGAAGGTCTCCATAAATTTCATTGCAATCGGATTATTGGTTTAGCCGGAATCGTGCTAACAGACACACAAAAATACAAAAAGAAGAAAAAAAAAAAACATTCCGTTTTTTTTTTCTCCATTGTAGTGAATGGAATCTTCGCTTTGCTCGCTACGCTCATCCAATACAAGCTTGTTACCCTCAATGAAATCGAATGTAATGTAAACATATAAGGATTATATTTACTAAGCTTCACCGTTTAGAAATTTATATCCGCAATTGAATTCAAATTTATGCATATAATATAGTGACTACTTCTTCATACTTCACACTTTTAACGTTTTTAAACAATCATATGTGTGTTTTATAGTTTTAAAAGATATATAAACGTTGTTCATGAGAGTTTATATAAAACGCTTACTCTGCAGGATTTTGATACCCGGCCAAGAAACTGTTGATTAGTGTATGATGTTGATTGTAGTCCGATTATAAATTTATTATGGCTATTTGTCATCACATCTACACGTACATGTGCTCTATCATCATTAATTTCATACATACTAATAAATCATTACAACCTTCATTTACTAGGGACGAACAATTTTATATTCTGAACTAACAGATGAAAATAATAATCAACAAGCAAAATAATATTTTACATTTGTTAACCACTCTATATCATTGTTTCGGTTAAAGTTTACTACTGGAACTGACAATGAGCAATACGATAAAAGTAGAATTACATGTTATGAATTTTATTTTATAATCTAATTAGATCGTGAATAAAGTATCAAAAGTTAATTTACGTTTTCAAATACACTCAAATCAAGTCTTACTGCCACTTTACATAGAGAAAAACACATTGGTTGATCAAACCCATTAAAAATAACAAAACACATAATAATACACTAGAGCAACATTTTATTTTAAAACTTAAGCGTAGGTATCTGATTCATAATTTGTGATTTGCTGAATAATTTTACGATAATAAAGTAATTTACTTCTTTTTTTTATTCTCGATTTGGTTAGTCGGGAAACACTCCCATAGGTGTAATTGTTATTATTTACTACAATTCAGAAAATAAAAAAGTCCGCCCCAACCGCGATTCGAACCACGGGTATCCCACATTCCAGGCAGGCGTCTTGTATGAAATGTAAATGTACCCGTCCTCAAAACGCCTGCCTGGAATGTGGGAGACCCGTGGTTCGAATCCCGGTTGCGGCGGACTTTTGTAATTTCTGAATTGTAGTAAATAATAATAATTTACTTCTGACGAATCGTTCGATACTTGAGATACAGATAACTAACTGAAGGGTTATTAACTATTATTTAACTTGAGGCAACGGATAACGTTATCAACATAATCAAATTAATTACTAATGATATTCAAGTTTTAAAAAAACATTACATTTTGTTACAAATACAACAAATTGCATGGTCGGGTCATTTAGCCGCATCCCAACCAATTAATTGTATTTAAATAATATGTATTTATTTTACGTCTCTATCCATTCAGTAATAAAAACTGATTTACCGAGGACAACTCAATAATACTAATTACAAAAATACAGACACAATAATGAACTATTATTATAATTTAAATTTGTTATATTAATATTAAAACAACAAAATATAATAAGACCAAAAAATATATGTTTCAAAAGTTGTTGTTTATTTTCAAATTATGATACATCATTTTCAATATTTTGCAGATAAACAAAACACTGTTTCGAAATAAAGTCATATCAAAACCGATTATTATTTACATTTTTGTTAATAATCAAACGTTAAACGACTCGATGCACCAATTACAACAGCTAGGTAAATCCCAAGATCCAATACCATAGTGAACATATTTTTGGTGGAGGCGCCTGTTCTTGAGTCAACAGCGTCGAAGCAACGTCACAGACGAAGCCCCGACTTTAAGACATTGTTAATAAATCAGAAAATAACATTATAAAACTGAATAAATTTTTAATTTGAATGAATTTTAATTGTTTTAAATATGTGTTCCTTGTATTGTATTGTAATACTACTAAATTAGCTAATGTGCTATAATAAAAAACTACTACTAAATAACAGTTTAGCTAGTGAGCGTTCCAAAACCCTCTCTAATAACGTGTTCAAAGCGACGCACGCCAAGATATTTATGTAAATATTGTTACGCTTCCTTTTCTAATTCTCGTTTCTCTTCTACTTAGTATACATCAAACACTTTCGCTTTCTCAGCTACTTACTGTTATTTTATTTTAATAATTTTGCATGTAAATTATTTCTGTACGTAACAAGAAAATCGTTTTAACTTTTGATTTGTCTATGGGAAAGTTCCTGAAACGTTGAATTGCCAAATACGAATAAATATATTTATATTTCGAGAAGAACGCCGGAAAATATTGTAGGGAATATGAAAAAAGTAGGAAGGCTAAGAGGTAGGTGGAGAGAACAAATAAAACAAAGAATAGACGAGAGAGACATGGGGGAAAGATGGAAGAAATTGAGCGACTTGCAATGAGGACACAGTGACGTGACGAGTGAACTGAGTGTACACAGAGCATGCCAATGAACAGTACCAATAGTGTATTGAAATTCTCTAGTTCAAAGTATGGATGCCCCATGTCTGGCTATTTTTCAGCGTTGCTTACCATCTGCGATCAAATATATTTGAATTGTTATTATTTTCCATTTAGGCATTTATTGAAATCCAATAAACAAACACTTATATGAAATTCTTTACAATATTATTTTCCCTTTCCGTTCCGAAAACAAATATCGCATTTTTAAATCTCGTTTATAATATTTTATTTGTTGAATTTAGGATAAAAATTGGATTTTGAGATGCTCCTTCGCCCCGGGTTGAGCCTCAAATTGCCCGTATAGGATAGGCATCTTGTGGAGGCGTGGCAACGCAGAATACCAAGCAGGAGCGGGACTTTCCTGCCATACAAAGCGTGGGTTCTCAGGGAGGAAACCGGATGTCATCTCAGAGGAAGAACACGAACGTATTAAGAACGTTGAGCGCTTTTCAAAACAGAAAGTTTAGCCTTGTTTCGATTAATTGCGGTGATATTGAATTGAACGATGGTGAAGAATCGATTAAATAAATGAACACATTTTATGGACAAAATCCAGAAATTACCAAATCCATCTAAGCCGGTTATCGAACCCGGGTCTCTCAATTGCCAGTCGGTTGCTTTACCCTTAAAGGGGCTAAAAGCCCCAAAAATTATTTTTTACCACGTGATCTATAGTACAATACTACACTTAAATGACCGTTTAAAAAATTATATCTTGTAACTGTGATTTAACACGAATTTTTTAATTTTTTTGATCCAGAAATTGGCGAAAATTAGTGTTTTGGAAAATTTCTTAAATCGGCTTTAACCTGCTTCTTTTTTGGTCCACATAGATACTAGAGAGCATAGTACCAATCTAAAGTGCCCCTTTATAACATCGTGTCTTGAAACTGTGCCCAAATATACCCTCAAACACGCAAAAATATGCATTCCAAAATCACACCCCATCTTGGTAATCAGCATATTTTGACCGAACTACTTGCCCAAATTACAAAATAAAATATAGAGAATTTACAGAAAAGGCTGTCGAGTACGTCAATAGTGTTTTTGTTTATTTTGGATCAAAATCCTCCAAGGTCACGGGGCAAAAAGATCGTCCCCATGTTATTTCTGATGGGATATTTTTGCCGATGGGACCTAGCTCGAAAAATGTCAAGTTTGACAATCTTTTGGGAGGTCCCCCAATAATTTTTCTTTTAATTGTTAAATTCATTACGAGTTAGCCTGAATGAAATATATTATTTGAGTTTAGCGGTTAAATACCCCTTTAAGCTACCGAGACGAACTTCATAAAATTTGGATTGTTGGTGCAATGTCAATCTGATACTTATTATGAAGTTACCCGTTTCGGTAGCTTAGGGGTAAAGCACCAGACCGGCAATCGGGAGACCCGGGTTCGATACCCGGCTGAGATCATTCTATATTTCTGGATTGATTTCCACGTGATTAATTTCACCTACGAGAGTGTTTCCCGATCAATGGATCGAACATCTGTTTATTGGATGAGCGAAGCGAAGACTTCAATTTCACTGACCCCCCAAAAAATTTAGCTCGGGTTTTTTTTTTTTTTTTTTTTTTTTTTTTTTTTTTTTGTCTGTTTGTTCGCTCTCTACCGGGCAAATGGCATATGCGATCTTGATGAAAATTTGACAGGACCTTCGAAATCTCTGAACTTAGACTTGCCACGTTTTTGGGTACAATCGAAGAAATATTTCTCATGAATATCGTACTTTTACGATTTTTTTTCGATTTTTTGTGCGATATTTTCGTACCATTTGGGCCAATTCTGACCAAACGGGTGGGGCTACGACGTTCATATTATACATGGGCATTAAGGTTATTGTGATGTAGTACATTTTGAAAGAAAAAGTTGAAAAAGTTAGCCAGAAATTACAGAAATAAAGCTTTTAATATAAGTTTTTTGATTTTTTGTGCGATATTTTCGTGCCATTTGGGCCAATTCTGACCAAACGGGTTGGGCTACAACGTTCATTGGATGAGCGTAGCGAGCGAAGCGAAGATTCCATTTCACTACACTGGAGAAAAAAATCCGGAATGTTTTTTTTTTCTTTCTTTCTTTCTGTATTTTTGTGTGTCTGTTAACACGATTACGGCTAAACCGATACTCCGATTGCGATGAAATTTCATGGAGGCCTTTGAAATCTCTGAACTTAGAACTGCCACGTTTTTGAGCGCAATCGGGAAATTTTTTCTCATAAAAAACGCAATTTTTCGATTTTTTTTCGATTTTAAAAAACTTTTTTCGACTTATAACACCTACATGCTTTAACCGATTGTAATGATTTTTTCACAGAACCTTAATTTTATGAATTAAGATATTCGTGCGAAATTTGAGCTTAATCGAAAAATTATTTCTCATGAAAATCGAAATTTTACGTTTTTTTCTTTTTTAAAACAATTCTTTGACTTTAACACCTACATGCTTTATCCTATTGTAATAATTTTTTCACAGAACCTTAATTTTATAAATTCATATATTTGTGTAAAATTTGTGCGCAATCGAATAATTATTTCTTATGAAAATTTCAATATTACGATTTTTTCCTTTTTTTAAATTACAATTAATTAAAAAAAATTAAATTTAAGTTAATTTTTCATTTAATTTAATTTAATAATAAAAAAAATCTTCAACTTAGTAATGATTTTTTCACAGAACAACAGAAAATCCGCATAACACATGGCAGCTCAATGCACCAATTACGCTCATCCAACAACGCGGCGGGACTTAAGCGTTTTCCTAGTATTATACATGGACATTAAGGTTATGGTGATGTAGTACCTTTTGAAAGAAAAAGTTGAAAAAGTTAGCCAGAATCCATAGAAATAAAGCTTTTAATATAAGTTTTTTACGATAAATAATAATAATTGACAAGAAACAATAGAAACTTGACAACAATCCCCTACAATGCGTAGGCAACAAAACAAAGCACTTGCAAAAGTAAAGATATCCCACGCAAACTAAAACTTTAAAAAGCTCATCCATCAACGCGGAGGGACTTTATTGTTTTCCTAGTTAGTTTAGAATTCACATCTTAGATCAGTTGTCTCTATTTTGTTTTATCTTAAGTACGAATCAAGTGTGTATTGGTTATTTTTATTCAAGTATCCGTGATTATAACTCATGTCGATCAATATACGTTTTTACTTCGAACCCAACTCAAATAAAAAACGTATTCATTTTTGATTACTAACGAAATACATTTTCGAACCCATTCAAATGTTTTAATTTTATACATAACATACCTAACGAAAACTTTCACATTTAAGTATTATAAATTGTTCACTATTAATTTACATTTTTAATTACTTATTTGGTTTGTTTATTAGCGGACCAAAACAACGAAAGCATGTTTTACTATCATCCGTCTTTATTTGTTTTTTTTACTACACCGCGACAGAACAGAGTAACGTCCAGCTAGGGAAAAACGCGTGTTTTTTTTATCGCATGTAAACCTCACTTACCTAATTTACAGCCTGTTTATTGGACAAGGGAGTTATTTCTAAACGATCATCTGATTTAGACCGGGACGCCAGTTAAAACAAACCACGAATGTTTTTCGAAAGCTCAGACGGATTCATGTACCCTTTCGTTTTTACTCACTCTCTTGGGTAATTTAGAAAAGGAAATTTAGTGCTTGGAAAGCCCTAATTGAGCTCGGTAAACATTCCATGTAATAGAATCACCCTTGCCTCTCCTATCATTAACGCCGTCGTGACCCCGACTGTAAGCGGTTGGTCGCTCTGACGGACCTTTGCTACGTTACACGTTCGAATTCGAGGCTACCCTATAATAATACATCACGACTTTTCTCCTTTGTAACGCAGGAATCTCACTTTGACGAATTAAGGGGATTTACCTTGGATCAACCTACAAAAGCAATATTTGATTGAAAAAAATTGAAAACATTAACTGGCTAAGATAATAACTATAATTGGTTCAAAAGTGAATATAGATTAGAATATGGTTAGGCTAAATGACTTATTAGTAATTAATTGACCAAGTTAAAAACATTTATTTAATTAATTAATTAATTATTTGACGTCTATCTTGTGGCTTATTGGTCTTGTGGTTAGCGTATCTGCTTCCAATGTAGAAGGTCCAGGGTTCGATTCCCGCTAAAGTCAGAAATTTTTTGTATGGCTCGTTGGTCTTGTGGTTAGCGTATCTGCTTCCAATGCAGAAGCTCCAGGGTTCGATTCCCGCCAAAGTCAGGAGTTTTTTTAACTTCTGATTTGGACTTTAGTCCATCAGTTCTTGTCTTAGGAGTTTGTAAACGGTGACTTTGGAGCCGTCCTAGCAACGAAGCACATAATAAATTTCAGAGTTGTTCTCAATCGGCCTTGTTGATTCTGGCGTTGATTCGCGGGTGTTTAGACTGTCCATACCACTGATTGCTACATTTCCTATTAAAAAAATCGATCTTTGGTTGGTTATCATTCACTCGTCGATTGCGTCGGGCCCTACAGAGTTGGCTTGGTCGCTTTGATTTACTGTCCGCCACTGAAAATCAGTTATATAACTGAGTGGGTAGACTCTAAATAAAATTTATTTATTTATTTATTTATTCATTTAACCAGTTAAAAAAACTTATTTACAAAATGAACAACTAAATAAATCTTGTCACATAAATGCAGACACAATAATGAACTATGGTTAAACAAAGTTTTAAATAGTATTATTACAATATTCTTGTTTATGATGACCCCGTTTAAAAATTTAAAAAAATAGTCACTATCATGCTTGGTTCCTTAATCAATCTCCCATAGGAAATAACATTGCGAAATAACTTATGGCCCTTGACCTTGGAGGATTCGGTTCTGGTACGGACGTATCTAATACGTCCGTAACACACAGCGGGCGTCGAGCATGGACGTATTAGACGCGTCCATAACAGAGAAATGGTGAACAGTCATCATACATTTAACAATGTGATACAAACGTGTGAAATCAATTTATTCGCGATGTGTACCTATATACATAACGTGAATGTGAGTACGCCTTTAACGAGGTCAACCGCAAAAATATATTGCACAATCCATTTGTAATAATCTCTTTCAGCAAAACTCATTGTATAATTTACGTTAGGTTTAGTCGAATAATCATCATTAATTGCTTTCATTAACCATCGGCTCATCATCATCATCAATCCGTTTTATTACGAAGAGGTAATCGCCGTAATATATCAAAACACACTAAGTTAACCGCGAACTAATTGAAATTGATCATTAATAACGTATGTACGCAACACATGACCATCTGCTGTCCGTGGTAAATTATTTCATGTGTATTAACTAAAACATGCAACAACGCACGATAATTTTGTTCTGCCCCTTTTAGCGCGATAAATCATTTTGAGTTTTAAGCCAGGAGTTTTATCCACTTAAAACGTAATACTTTGTTAATATGGATATCGTTGTCAATTTTCTCTTCTATAGCCGCCTGTAAATTGAGTTTAGGTGACACTTTAGCACACATCACTTCCAGTGAGGTGTCCGTTATACGAATAAATATCCAAGAAACAGAGTAGACCCATATATTATCACAACAGTGGAATATGAAATACATTTTGTATTTGATAACGCATTCAGTAGGTTTATATTCATTTGTCTGGTGCAAATGACAAGTTTGGTCGATTTCTAAGAATCCAGAAAAGTGTTTAAACAATATGAGGGTATATTTTCGAAGATGATCATTCATTCTCCACTGGATATTGTGAATTGAACTATATAAGTTTTTATTTTTAATTATCACCCCAAAATGTGTACTTATTTTTGTAAACTACTCGAAAAATTCGTGTCGCAAGTTGAAAAAAACAAGTGTCTCGAATCAGACGGAAAACATTCCCGAAGTTGGATTTGATAATTATTTTAAAAATGTATCGTAATTTCTTTGTAAAAAGTATTGTTAACATAAAATGATTGTTTCCCTTTACATATCAGCTCAACAAGCAAAACTAATCTATTAATAAACTCCAAGCGACAATATAAACAATAATTTTTCGTGATAATTAATGGTAATAGCTAAACGCCAGTCTCCCAATGTTATCCGATCAAAATCAATATTTTTTATCCAACTTGTATATAATTAATGTGACTGAGATTTAGTTCATACCTTAATACCTTAATATTAATTTGCAATGTTCTAAAAGTAGGTCATATTCTAGTTTTCATATTGTGAATGAGCAGCTGGGTCCCAAACGAGACATACTACGAGTTGCATATTATTTATGTTACAACTTTACAGCTAAATCGTCTTAAATGCATAACTTTTAACAAACACATTTCCAGGTGTATTTGCTTTGAGTATGTAGAATGAACAACAGCAGACATGTAATATCCGGAAATGTAGAGTTTCGTTACAAATTGACTTTTCAAGTTATGCTAGAAACAGCTTATTTTGCGCGAAGACAAAATGATCGATTTGAACGACTCCCTATAGGAATGACGGAAAAATAATAAAATGTGTAGTAGGAAGATTTTTAAATTCATTGTCATGGGAGAAGTTTGATATTTATTCAATAATTACGATGGTGGAAAAGTCTTGTGTTATATACTAATCTCAACGTATTATTCCCCTTTCGTTCATTTGACTCTAATTAAAGACTTCTCACAAACCCACACCCGTTCCTTCATCGACGTCACCAATTTGATTTATATGCAAATCAATGGAATTCCAGTGACATTTAAATGTAGAATCTCAATAAAGAGATGTGTGGTTTAGTCTACTATTTTAAATTAACGCCGATTCTGTGCTTAGTTCAGTAACCCCTCAAATGACAGAACGCTGCTCCAGACTCCACCGTAATCGAGTTTTTGGGTTGACCTGTTGGCCGCGCGACATGAATAACGCGCTGAGTCTGAGCCAACGTTTCCCCTGGAACCAGCTCTTACCAAATAGTGCTCTCAGTTCAGCTGATATCATCATACAGATGAAATTAATTGGACGTACACTGTTCTTAAAATAAATATTTCGACACAAAGTCTAGTGTCTTTATCAAACTGGGTTGAACAATCAATGTTTTAACAATACAAATAAATAAAAACAAAACATTGCTTTGTTCAACCCAGTTTGATAAAAACACTAGACTTTGTATCGAAATATTGCAAACAAATATTTATTTTAAGAACAGTGTATGTCCAAATAATTTCATTTTAACAATCAATTTACCTGTCCCACTAGTTTCAATTTAAAATCAACATACAGATTACGAATATGAGTTCGAATACACATACATAAAAATCGTATGAAATATAATATACAGGTTATATTTAAATACTAAATTTTAGAGTTTTAATTTTGTTTGATGAAACCGTTATACATTCAACTGATGTAACTAATTTAGACTAGTTACAATGTGTACGAATTGTGCACATTTCACAAACAGTGTACAGTACAATAATTTGTAAATAACTTTATTTGTTCTATTTTATTAATTTATATTAGGAATTGAACAAGTTCCATGAACTGAAAAGAATATATACACTCGGTTTTGGTACAAGCATTCTTTTTACCAGGACAATGTTTTTCGTCTTATTAATATTGCTTTATCACGCGCGCCAAGGAACAGTGATGAATATACGTATTGAAAATGTGACAGTTAATAAATAAAAACAGCTCGATGAGAAAACAAAAGCAATCGAAAACGCGAGAAGAGAAAGCGTATTTTTTCTAAGTCACTTTAAAAATATGAGTACAATGCTTTTAGATCAACGTTCAGAATGATACAGAACGTGTAAACGACATCTCGCAAAGAAAAACATCAACTGCGACGTCGAAAAGTGGAACCGGATGTGATCTATAACGCGGGGGTAGAGAAGCCTCTAGACCGGATGTGGATATACCAACCCTTGCGAGATAAGAGGAAGCGTTTTATTCAGGGGGGGGGGGGGGAGACAGGAAAGAAAGATCTGTGGACTTAGCGAGAATTCGATATAAATCAAAACACTGAGGCAATTTACTTTATCCAATCTGTAGGGCGCGCTGATATTGTGTCGTTAATATATGTGTGTGGGCTTATATATTTCTACGTTGCCATTCTAAGATAACACTATAATTTACAATGTCGTGTATCAATGCATATGCCTGGGACAACAACGCGTTTGGAACCGCTTTGCGCAATGCATTCATTGGAAGGGACAACTGCAGGCAACAGTATAATCCTACTACCAAAATATGGATTCTTATTAATAGACATGGTCGTGATAATTAGGGAGTAGAGTTCCCGTATTTAAATATTTAGTTATTTAACGTCAATCCTATTTAGTTATATAAACTGATTAAAAAAGAACAACTAAATAAAAATAATTTCATAAATGTTGACACAATAACACACACTGCTACACATCACTTATTTTATTCGTTGCAACTTAGACCAAATGAGTTAGTATTTTTGTCTAAATGTGTCTGTCCGTTCTCCTGCTTGTGTGTCACGTATCACGATAAAAAGCAAACATGAACTTCGATTAAAATGCGGTTGTTTTGCTGACCCTTCTATACATAACAATGTGTTGTATTATAATTCATTTGTGTTGTAATATTATTATTTTAAACTTCGCTAACCTACATTACTTTAATTTGTCTTCATTTATGTTATAATTGTTATTTAATTTTTCTTATTTTTTCTAATAAATATTTATATCACAGTTTGGTCAATCGACATAATGCCTACCCAAATAAAAGATGAAAAACAAGTGTGTTTGCTTTTTATTGTAATCGTTTAAAATAAATATTCTTGGTCAATGTCCACGACTTGGCTACTCGTAGATGTGCCACTCTCTTCAAACGGATGAAAACAACTTTTCGGACACCATTTTGATTTAAATGTTTTTGTCTTGAATTTACCATACATTCTGATACAATACAAAGATGTTTCATTAATGTAAACAGTCGTATTTTTAGTAGTTGTTTGGTCAATCGACATAATGCCTACGTAAATAAAAGATGAAAACAGTGTGTTTGCTTTTAATTGTAATCGTTTAAAATAAATATTCTTGGTCAAAGTCCACGATTGGCTCACGTAGTTGCCCTCTCTTCAAACAAATT
>JAMZAV010012951.1:0-18091 GCA_024449915.1 Sweltsa coloradensis | reverse complement strand
TGGGAAGTTGGTGCATTATTCGGAGCTTGTTCGGCGTCTTTGATTTTGTCTCTAGCTTCCTGATATGATAGATGTTCAGTAGTCATTAAGTTCGAAATTTCCCTTCTTTGATTGTGAACCGGACAGCTTTCGGATATGGATGGGTGCGACCCACTGCAATTTATGCATCGTGGCTCGACCTCACATAATGAGTCATCTGTGTGTTCACCTTTACCGCAATTGACACACATTTGATCTCTGTCACATCTGACATGAGTGTGACCATAGCGGAAACATTTTGTGCACTGTAGCACCTTTGGAATGTACGGGTTGACCTCGAGGTTGACTGAATGTAACTGGATGTCTACGGGGAGCCTAACCCCCTGAAAAGTGATTAGAATTGTACCTGTAGGTTTAAATTCATACTGGCCTTCTGTTGTTATAATTTTCTTAGTGAATCTCCTGATGTGTAAAATTTTGGACTGCGATTTTGCGTATTTAAGAATATCTTCATCCGGGATGCTGGGGTCTACCCCTTTGACTATCCCCTTGGACGTATACAGTCCTAGAGGCGCGTAAGCGTTTAGGGAGACGGCTCCGATTTGTTTTATTTGTAGGAGTTTATTTGCTACTTCTAGTTGGCTGGTTTCTATTCTCATACTCGTTCTATCAGTTTTGGTTATAGTGGCCTTGTTTTGGAAATTGGATGTTAAGTATTTCCCAACTGTCATGGGGTGGGGCAGAGATGATGTGTTGCTGGCAGTTCTGATTATTATAACGTAGGATTTCTGAGTGTTCTTTTCAAACTTTGTTATTTTGAATGCTTGAATGTGATCGGTGTTTTGTGAGGTGGCTTTTATTTTGTTGCCGGGTGACAGATTGGTACCAATTGGATTTGGTGGCCCTGGAGGAGGATTTTTGTCTGGGATTGGATTCAGGTTTGGCTTTGGGATTGGCTTTGGCTTAAGAAACGGATTTGGTTGTGGATTTAGTGGGTCTACAGGTGTTTTCTTTCGGATACTTTCCTGTTCGTCGTCGCTATCGTCGCTATTATCTCTTCCTCTCTTCTGGATGTTTTCCTTGTTGGTTTCCATGGGTTGGACGGCGAACGGGTCCATGATGACTTCCTCGTCTGCCATTTTTACGTCCCATGCGCACTTTTAAATTTGTGAAACGTCCAAACACTGGAGAGAACACTGAACACATCCGCACTTCACGAGAACCAAATTTGAACTCCCGCAAACCTGTATAGCACATTGTAAGAGCTTGCTTTGAAGCATGCAACGCCATCTCTAGTAAAAAAATTGTACTCAGTGGACATGATGCGTTTTGAATCTTTGCTCCTCAGTTCCTTTGGGATGATACCCGGGTGAATATTGTTATCAGCCGCGAAGAGGCCAGGCGATCGCTTGCACGTACTACATACTCCAGAAACAAGTTTTAAGCCGGGAAACTTTACTTGTCAGTCAATACATGATGACCATTTCAAGCTACTCATATATGTTTCAAACTTCTGTATAAAGGAAGAATCGTTAATCGCTGACCGAGCTCTTCAAGATGAACATCTTCTCGATCTTGTAGAACAGTTGTCTCTGCAAGACGTTCTCTTGCACGTGAAACTTTCATTAGACGTTTGCGTTTGGCTCTTCTAGCAGCTGACTGTTCTGGACATTCCCGAGAGATTGAAGTCTGAATTCGAACTACATTTAGTGATTTCCTAGCTGCGGTTTGTTCTACCGTTTCATTTTTACGTGCCAGAGCTACACGTTGCGAAACCTTATCCTTTCTCATAAAAGTCTGGACAGGAGTTTCATTACTACGTGCCAGAGCTACACTTTTCGAAACCTTTTCATTTCTCAGAAGAGTGTCCAGAGCAGTTTCATTACTACGTGCCAAAGCTACACTTTGAGAAAACTTTTCCTTTCTTATTAGAGTCTCGACAGGAGTTACATTCTTACGACTTTCATGCTTACGTTTAGTATCATTTGCTCGTATTGTTTTGTCAGATAGTCTTTTTCTTTATCTTAATGGATTTAACCCTTTGGCGTTCTCCATTATTGGCGTTCTCCATTATAAAGTGTATAGATAATAGCTATCTAAAAAGTTACACCATATTCTACAATGTGAAAAAAATTTTAAATTTTATTTGGATTAAGGGCACGTCAACCGTTAGGTAATAATCGCCACTCTAACCAAGGGTACATGGGAAGAATGGTCCCATTCTGGTCAAAACCTGCGTCGGTTTAACTCTTATCCTTCAGGCTGTCACACTTGGTCCACCTTGTCTTGTCATCAATAATTGTTAAGAAGTAGTATACCTGCTGAGAGTTGGAAGTCCTCGGCCATGTAGTGTTGTTTAAAATGGTTGAAAGTAGGTCGAATGAAAGATGAACTTGAATAAAAAAGGAAAAATAGTTATCACAGAAATATTTACTTATATTTTAAAAAGTCTTATAAAATTTACTAAAAGTCTATCTTAAAATGGGGAGAAAAATGTATATGATAGTGCTTTTGGACATAAAAACTTGTTTATACGGAATTTATAATTCACTGGAATGATTTTCTAACGTTTAAGTTTCATTGAAATCTATTTGTAACGTTTCAGTTCCATTGAAATGTATTTGAAACATTTCAGTTTCAGACGAATTGCATTCCAAAATGTATGGTATAATGTTCACTCAGACTGCTAGAATACCGATCGCTATTAATTGTAAGATATGTTTCACTGCCTCAATCGTCACCCTTAGTTGACTATATGAATAAATATGTCTTTCATCTCGGATTTGATTCGATCACAAAAAAAATCTTTTTATTTTGCAAAGAACTAAGGTCTTGATTAAACTGAACGCATAACTGACTGTGTCTTTCCTACACAAAATTTTGAGACAAATAATGTTTGTATCTTGAAGCATAGCGCAACTCACCAACAAGCCATGTCATTGCGTAGTTGCAATATTTATTTATTATTCTCCTGTTTCTCTGTACTATGCGACAGAAGAAAACTAAACATTTGAGGTGGTATTTTGCATTGCCTGCCATTAGGTCAATGAAACCACTGAGTTAAACACTCATTACATGCTGCGTATATTAATAATTCAATATGCTAATGCTCATACTGCACGTCTGAACTTCAATTAAACTTTCATTGGCATTACTTTGCCTACAAAACATGCAAGATGCATCATCAAATATCGATTCCCCACTGCTTCTTACATTTTAAGATTTTATTACACGGCTCAGAGATAGAAGTATTGTCCTTTTCAGTACAGCTTCCCACAATAGAAGCATGACGTTTGTTTCCAAGCCGATTGATATGGCTTCTGTTAGTAAAGTCTTGGTAGCCACTCCAATGCCAACGAAGGCCTACATAGGGGATAGAGGATAGGGTCCATTACACAGTTGAACATCAGAGAGCTGAGCGGGTCTCCCTGCTTTACTAATCTTTGAATTTTAATGTTAAATATATAATAATGCCGCCCGATGGCCCCTACCAAAGTTCGCAGTTGTAGTTCTGGGGGCCTAGGGAAAATACTCAACAACACTTTACCTAATAGCTGGAACAATAATACGCCTCAAATTTGAAACAGTGGTTTGCCAAGGAACAAATGTAAGCGATGGGCTACAAGTTGCCAGGAAGAAAGACTGGATGCTTGGATTTGCTATGAACTACCAAACTCTTGGCTTTCTCTAGCACTGGACCCAGACGAAAATGATGGCGAAACCCCGACACATAGGGTTTGCAGACTCAGTGTGTTTGATCAGGGATTGTATCAGAGGGTTTGCTGTACCATTACCATTAACACCAATAACTCGTTGGTCTTGTGGTTAGCGTATCTGCTTCCAATGCAGAAGGTCCAGGGTTCGATTCCCGCTAAAGTCAGAAGTTTTTTAACTTCTGATTAGGACTTCAGTCCATCAGTTCTTGTCTTAGGAGTTTGTAAACGGTGACTTTGGAGCCGTCCTAGCAACGAAGCACATAATAAATTTCAGAGTTGTTCTGAATCGGCCTTGTTGATTCTGGCGTTGGTTCGCGGGTGTTCGCACTGTCCATACCACTGATTGCTATATTTCCTATTAAAAATATCGTTCTTTGGTTGGTTATCGCTCACTCGTCGATTGCGTCGGGGCCTGCAGGGTTGGCTTGGTCGCTTTGATTTAAAGTCCCTCACTGAAAATCAGTTTTATAACTGAGTGGGTAGACTCTAAATAAAAATGTATTTATTTATTTATAACATAATGAGGATATTACCACATATTAATTTTTTGATAGTATTACCTAATAGTATAGTAATGGAATGAACATTTTTGTTTTTTGAAACATGTTTATTTGTCAATAGTTAATCACACATTTCAACAACTTAAATAATATCAATAGGCTTGTGTGAAACATGTTCCTTATGCAATCAAAATGATTTTCTTTCTACAAAGCTTATATAAGCCCTATATAGCAAATTTTGCAAAGCAAACTTCGCCTGATGTGGCTTTTCTAGGTAGTGTATAGCATATGAAGTGAATGTCATATTTTACCCGACCCTGAAGTATTAAAATATCGTCTCGATAAATAATATTATTAATCTTTATCGGGTGGTGCTGTTGTTGGGCCCTGGGTCCACGGGTCCCGACGGCTTGGGAGATGGGGACCGGTTACATCAACGAAGGGCATCACGTATCTGTCGAGTGGTGCAGTGGTTGGGCCCTGGGTCCTCGGGTCTTGACGGGTAGGGAAATGGTGGGTGGATGGGGTAAGTGGGTTTGTTCAGGGATTGGATCAGGGGGGTTGCTGTACAATAACCATTAACACCATGGCTGGTTAAGGCGTGTTTAGAGAATGTCTTGCTACACTTCGGACACTAATGTGGCATGTTAGTAGAACACGTTTCTTGGTGAAGAGTACAACCTAAGCCCACATGATTAGGTGTCCAAACTTCACCATTAGTTAACGCAAACACTATACCTTGACATAGATTTAATATTTTACTCTTAATTGTGCCTTCAATCCAGTCTTTTTCTGAAATACATACCCCCACAGTTATAGATTTTGGGTAATTAATAATTAAGTACAATGAGCGTTTTTAATGCTCAAGTGCAGAAAGTGATCCCGGAACTATTTGTCGGCGACACGAGGTCTTTTAAAGGTTCTGAAGCAACATTTGCACCCGCGCATCTCTCCTCTCCACTCCTCTCCTCACCACGTTCCCAAAATTCCATGCTCTGGATTTCAAGTGTTGAAAATATGGTCACCCGAGTCCATCACTTGCACTTTAATAATGTCTCTTTCCTTCTACTGATAATCCCAATCAAGTGTTGTAACATAAGTAGTAAACATTCATTTGATTTTGTTAACTTTGTTGTAGAGACACTACTAAACTGTTGTTTCTATCTAAAATACGAAAGTTATTTATAAAGTTAATTTGCTGTTTGAAGAATGTTGAAAATTAGATGTAGGAGAAAAGGTAGAAGGAAGTTTACTTTACGTTGTAATGTATCACTAATAATAATAAAATAAAACACAATTCGCAGTGGACGTGTAGATATCTTGAAACATACAGATTCATTTCTAACTTAGTCCGAAACGACACTGAAAACATCAAACAAGTTTTAGAAAGTTAAGTCCACCTTACCTTTAATTCTTGATGATTCTGATGATGATGATGATGATGATGACTGATCCGCAGATTCATAAAAAAAAATCTGAACAAGATGGAACGATGAGACACTGAAAACACTTTTCACGTACACCCGTCAACGCTGCTTCTTGCGAAATGGCTGACTCTGATGCCACCAGGTAGTAGTAGTTTGCATTATGACATCACACCTCATACCACCGCCTCCCTCAAACATATGTCAAAGAAAGAAAAAACTGTCAAAGAACTTGGATATTAGTATTTATATTTCATACATACTTGAAAACTTTCCTAATTATGGTGTTACTTTAAGGTAGATGAGTATTTTGCAGGCATAAACTGTACGAAATATTAGTTTGATTGGAGAAGATATTGTGTTAGCCTCCCTTCAACTTGATATCAAGATCGAAAGTGTTGACGTCTATTTACAGAAACCAGAAAAATACGCCCGAGTGCTGAAAAGCTTATCACCGCCTATTGATGTCGAAGAAAATATCCCATTCAGACTCCTGCCCACCCCTCTCTCTCACCCCCTCACTCTTTCGTTCTCTCTCACTCACTGTAATGGCGGCATAAGAAATCTTGGAAGCCGTCATCCTATCTTAACTGCTGATTTTGTTCTCACTAATTCCATGAATAACAAACGAATTCAAGGTCAAATTGACTGAATTAAGTTAACGTTGGGATAAATCTAGGAGACGGGAGTTTTGTTTGGTCTATATAGTCGGTCCCTTTTAGCAAATACAGCTATTTTAGTAGCAACACATTTTTACAGCCTAAAACCAACATGGTACCAAAAAGGACAAATTTACAAATCATACAAATTGAAAATTTTCAAACAATAACGCGCCTGAAAAAGGGTTTGCGAAGCTTTCTTGTCTATAAATGATTCAATGTGATTGCTTTATGAATAACACGACATATTTGAATACATCACGAGGACTGGAGTAACGAAACTTTGGAGCGAAGCTTGTTGAAAAAAGTTTGACGAGAATGCCTACCTCAATTAAAAATTCGTTAATTGGTGAACTCTTTTGGTGGTAGTGCCGGTTTAAAATGTGTCAAGTCAAGTGTCAATCGGTGGTCATGTTCGGTTTTTATCGAGAGACGTGGCACACGCAAAGACGGACGGACGGTCAATAAAGTTATCAGCTACTCTCGCTCATTTTATGGGAATGCTCCAAACCAGAAGCCCCAGTATTGCGAATTGTATTTCACTGACAATGTAAGGTCTAAATTATTAGAAACAAACAAAGATCTCAATTCCTCTAAGTGAGTCTTCATCTCTGGAAAGACTGTTAAGATTGTCAAATGCAAGCTTGTAAGTTTTGGAAGGTTGAACAATCGTGTAACCAACTCCATCGATTTTAAAGTGTTGGAACTGATCTCAAGACTTTCCAATTCTGCCAGTGGATTATGAACAAGAAGGTCAGACAAGGCACGTTCAAATTCTGCGCACTGCGTCTTCCGTGGCAAATTTAATGAGAGTGTATTAATTAGTTTAGCATCAACCAAGCACAGTATCATTCTTTCCCAAGGGTAGAAATCTGCGTGGTCATCACAAAAACACGTGTGCATACATTGAATTTGAAGTTTAACAAATTTGTGAAAAAGGTCGTCCTTCAAATGCACTATCAATCCCTTTCAAATCACTTCTTGGACGTTGATCGTAATTTTGTGATGCAGATGATACGTCAAGAATTTTAATCATGGGGCAAATGTCTTCCTTATAATATGGTAGTTATCATCTCAAGATCTTTAAATACGACATGCCATAATGTTAACTGTATGAGATTAAATCCTTTATTGACAAAGAAATTGACAAAGCCTAGTTAACCGTTGAACACGGAGCTGAATTCTTCTTCCCATTTAGGCCTATGCGTCTGTTTGTCAACTGTATTAATGCTACTGATGTTGATTCCCAGGGCATTAAACTATTTGCGGCCTATGATACTGCTTCCCGCCCCTTTTACAACTACCAGTGGTAATATTTGGCTTTTCCCTTGAATCACTACGTCAATTATGGCTTCACCAGCCACCGACAGCATTTCTTTTGACCAAGTTTTTAGTCATATGCCAGTTTGTTTATGCTTTGTGTAGGTATAACTGATTTTGACAATAACTGATTGAATGTTATGTCATTGATTATTGAAAATTCAGATCCAGAGTCTATTTCCATTTTAAGCAATGTACCATTTAATTATAGTGCTATGCTAGGCTTGTCTATAGATGATGACCTTGAAACATCGGTCTACCTGGTTGATTTCGTACAGCTGTTCTGACTGTTTTAGTTTAGTTGCATGTGTACTTTAAATCCCTTTTCCAGTGTTTTGTTTGTAAGTCTTGCTGACTTGTTTTTTGTTTTTGTTTGACTGTTTGTCGTGATTCTGTTTTGTTAGACAAACTCGCTCAAGGTGTCCCACCCTTTTGCAATAATGACAAGTTTCGTTGGCAAATTTTCATGATTGTCCTTGGTGATCATAACTGCAACGATAGCACGTTCCCTTCTGCTGTACTATAGGCCTAGGGATTGCCTTGTTGTGATGGACATCCTTGCCCATCTTGTATGATAGGGTGTTGACCTCTTTGCTGACTCTATTGTTGGCTGGAGATTTCATCAAGGTCATGTTGTTGTCTGCTGCCTCCGCTGCTACAGCCATTTGTAGGGCTTTTTCAAATGTTAGACCACTCATTTTCAATTGCGTAAGTTGTAAGGCTTTGTTGCAAATGTCTACAACGAGCTGATCTCGTAGTCTAGTTTTCAAATCCGCCGTGAAGTTACAGTTTTCTGTTAGTTTTCCGATTTGTGACACATACTGCGCGATTGTTTCCCCTTTACGGGTTCTGCGATGGTAGTTAATTCTCATCACTATTTCGGAGGGTTTTTGGTGAAGATAGTTCTTTATTGAAGTCGTTAATTGTGTCCGTTCTTTTGGCCTTCTAGGCGCTACGACCGACCTGATTAGTGTGTAGGCGCGTACTTGAACAACACTCAGAAGTACTGCCAGTTTCCTTGGCTTCCTCTTCAATGCTAATGCACCCTAAGGCGTTGCAAGTGGAAATTAATACCCAACTGTCAACCAGTTCAAACCTCGAATCGGTCACACCACTCATCATAGCTTGTCGTTTCAGACGACGGCGTCGTCTTCCCGGGCGTGCACCTGCGCTCTTTCGGACGGACAAACGTGGTACTCGCGACAACCGCCGTCTGAACGTTGGCTCCCCCTGACGGCCAAGTTAGTAGGCTACTAGCGTGGTTTTCAAACGTCGCACCTGCTCCTTACCTGGCGAAAGAAAATGATTGCACGTTTTCTTTTACCGCTCTACGACGGACCAACATTGACATTAAAATTACAAAAATTTCAGTTTAATTAAACAGTTTCATGAAAAGATATGTTTCGATTGACTGTCAGTCAGATCTTGAAGTTTTAAGTTGAAAGTTGCTTGTTTTGTTGTGATTGCATTGCATTATGATTGCAGTACATTAAATTAAAAACATTGAATTAACAAGTTTTGGTAAAAATGACTGTCGGTCAGAATTTGAAGTTTTAAGTTGAAAGTTCCTTGTTTTGTTGTGATTGCAATATACTAGGATAGGTCTAGACTTTAAATTGAAGTTGCAGTTTCATTAAACCTAAAGTCACACGCATTTCGTTGATGTTGTGGGGTGGAAACATTCGTATTGATAATGTAATTACCTGGTGCGTGGTCTTGATGACGTGGCTAGTTAGGCCTACTTACTGTTGACTAATAATCCATTGAGCTCTTAACTTCACTCCACTTTCTGGGGTTTAAATCTTGGTTAGGAATCTTGTTGAGAGAGTGAAGAAGAAATGGGCTATCAAGTATCACCAGCAGTGGTAACTAGGGCCTAGACCTATGTTGTTAGGATGCCATCTTCTTGAGTCTTGACCTCGCCCAACACCACGAATCCCGGCCGCGCCTACGAACTAAGGTGTTGAATATTTGAAGGTAGTAGTTCGACTGTCTGCTAGGGACGCAGCCCGTGTCCTCTAGCCAGACTTGCAGGTCGATTTAAACTCTCTTTGTTATCTGCACAGTGTGGTGTAGCTTTGCGATAGATGGCGTAGGTTGGTTGGCAGTTAAATAGTTCGGTCGATAACGACGATAGTGGTTGTAGCTGCGTTCAATACTGTGGTTGCTGCTTGGTATTGATTGTCGTCGCTTAATCGCGTGGGGTGGTGTCTTGTGGTACTTTGTGTCTATAAAACAAGTCTCACGGTTCGCTTTCTCACGGCTTGCTCAAAGGTTTGTTTAGATTACCACCCTGGTCGCCTGACTTTGATGTTACTTGTCTGTGTGACTAGGGTACGTATGCAATTTTTAAGGGAGGCTATGTTCTTATGTTTGAAATTAGCCTGACTGACAGATGACTTAACAATTACATTAATAAAAATATAAAGGATTATAAAATTACAATTAGAAAATACATTTTATATAAGTTGTTGCAATTATCATGATGCTTTTTGACAGACTTGATTGTTAATTGAGACTGATAACCAATGTACTTTGACAGAAATTAATTGATGAAAGAGTAAAAATAAAATATAAACGATAATTAATTGTTTGATTATCGGATATGATTGATTTTGTGGTTGATTGCTGCGTACGTAGGTACGTAACGTTACAACACTTTAGAAATATGTGAAAAGATTCTTTTATTTTGCAGAAAAGATCCACTTAAAGTTGTAGAACCCATAAAAAAACGTCTAAACTCTTTAAAAAGTTGTTCATACGGAAGTTATAATTCACTGGAATGATTTTTTAACGTTACAGTATCATTAAAATCTATTTGTTACGTTTCAGTTCCATTGAAAAGTATTTGTAACGATTCAGTTTCAGACGAATTGCATTCCAAAATGTAATGTATAATGTTCACTTAGACTGCTAGAACCCCGATCGCAATTAATTGTACTATTCTCTGGGTGTTTTGTTTGGGCGATATAGTCGGTCTTATTTAGGAAAGACAGCTATTTTAGTTACAACACATTTTTACAGTTTAAAACCAACATGGTACCAAAAAGGACAAATTAACAAATTATTTAAATTGTAAATTTGCATAAATAAAGTCATGTTTTATTGTTTTTACCATAGCCGCATCGCCACATTGTTTACTTCAGGGCTTACTTTACTCCCAATGTCAGTTGAATAATAATAACATCACAACGCCGGGTTTTAGTTTGTTGATTTTGGTTGAGTGATAACTTTACGTGAAATAAAGTGTGTAAATAATAAAATCTATTTCTGTTCGGGAATTAAACCTACTCAGGGTTCCTGAAAGCTCGCCCCACCCCCCTCCATCTCATTAGGTTGCGCACTTATAGCAACGCGTTATCAGCGGAAAAGTCGCTATTTTGTTGCGTCATGTTTCTTGCTAGCGGTTCTCAGCCAGCGGCAAGCAGGAGGTAGCGGCCATCTTGACCTTGTATCCTCCCCTCTCCCGCCCCTCACCCGCCGAGCCGCGCTGCTCAGCTTCTAGGCATTGCAATTCAAATTCCAGAGTAGAGATAGTAATTACATTACCACGTTCAATTGTTTGTGTTCTTTTCATAATCCTGATTCCTGAAGCAATTGATAATTAGAAGCAATCAGCAATTGGAAGCAACCAGCCGGTGTTTGTTCGACTTTGATTTTGTTTTTTGGAAATTAGTACATAATATTCTCATCGATGTAATAACTTGAAGACATTTGTGGCAAGTGATCATCTGAGTTCGCAAAGTCAGTGACATGATGACAAGAGTTTTCTTGCCGATGGTTATTTTAAAGAATTTAAATATTATATGCCATCAACATTAAAAATTATAAAAATTATATGAAGAGACTGTAGCCAGCGATTTAGCCGCGGTCGTTTAACCAGTTCCCACTCGAACACTGAAGTTAGGCAACATCGGGCGTGGTCAGGGGTTGAGTGGGTCGCCGCTCTGCCCTGAAACACACGTATATCGCCGGCTAGAGCAGACTAGGGTTCGTAAGCTTGTGTGACAGCTTCGTTCTCCTTGGCGCCGTCTGCTCAGCAGTCCGGGTAAGTGGAGGAACCTATATGACTGTCAAAAGTTACACCGTCCTTTCGGATGGGACGTTAAGCCATTGGTCCCCTTGGTACTTTTCGGTAAGAGTAGGCTATGTGCCGGTACCGGGTTTCCCCTCCTCCCTTCTCTCTTAAATTTGCACTAGTGGGCTACATTGCCTGTTGCAAATAGAGACATAAATAAAAATAAAAAAAATAATAATAAGGTTGTCAAAAGAAAGCTTGTAAGTTTTGGAAGGTTGAACGAACGTGTAACCAGTTCCATCGATTCAATAGTGTAAGAACTGATCTCAAGACTATCCAATTCTGCCAGTGGATTATAAACAAGGTGGACAGACAAGGCATGTTCAAATGCTGCATACTGCATCTTCCGTGCCACATTTAATGTGAGTGTATTAATTTGTTTAGCATCAACCAAGCACAGAATCATTCTTTCCCAAGGGTAGAAATCTACGTGGTCATCACAAAAAACACGTGTGCATACATTGAATTTGAAGAGTAACAAATTTGTGAAAATAGTTCGTCCTTCAAATGCACTATCAATCTCTTTCAAAACACTTCTTGGACGTTGATCATAATTTTGTGAAGCAGATGATACGTCAAGAATTTAAATCATGGGGCACTGTCTTTCTACTATGGTAGTTTTCATCTCAAGATCTTTAAATAAGACATACCATAATTTTAACTGAGTTAGATATAATCCTTTATTGACGAAGAAATCTTCAAAGCGTCCAGAAATCCTCAAGTGTAAAAGCTCTAGATGTGAGATTTGCAAAGGACATACAGCTACGGGAGATAAGTCTAAATCGATAAAATATTACATTTTTTTTTTTTTTTTTAACAACGTGTGACGGGTACCTTCCCCTTGAACGGGTTGGAAGCCAATTCACTTCCTGAGCGAGCATCACTGTCGCCAAGAAAATGTCCTGTAGTTTCTTGATGACCGGGTAATGAAGGCCGGAGAGGTTCTCCGCCATCTTTAGACTCATGTCAAGACTAACATCGAAAAGGCTGCAGTCATGGCTGACTCGGCTGCCACATTGCGTGGGGACAAACCAGTGCCGGATTCTACATCAGTGGACACTACTGAGGAATGTATACCGGTCACATGGCGTGAGGACAATCCATTGCCGGTAGGAGCTCTTGCCCTCCTAACCTCGTTCAGGAATGATACGCACTCAGACACTATCACATGTCTGAAAAAAGGGGAAAAGCATTTTTAGATTCTTGATATATAATTGTAAAGTTATTTTCTTTTGAGGACATTGTTTTAAATAACATTTTTTCAACAAGGGTCTGGTTGGAATTTGATCAAAATAAATTAAAAAAACACAAAACATGAATAATTGAAGAGCGTTATCAAGAAATCATTCGTAGATATATTTTTAACATAACCTTTGAGTTAGTTATCGAAGAGGTAAATGGAAAAACCAGTTAGTCCAAAAAGTTAAACAAAATGTCCAGGAGAACAAAAAAACGTAAAAAAATCTAATTTTATCCAATTTGGTTGATTTTTTTCATAGTTAAACACACCGATTTAAGTTAACTTGTAACAAGTTTCATGTTTATAGTGCATTTCATTGAAGTATCAAGTCCATATTACGTATCAATGGACAAGACTGATTTTTTATGGAACAAATAATACTTTATTCCCATTTCCTGCAACATCAGAAACATAAAGTATATTGTAAAAACATGTTTAAATACATTGTTTTGTATTTGAAGGTTTTATTAAACTTTAAATATTAGCTAATTTTAAAACTTGTAAGACGGCAATCCATTGCTGGTTCGAGCTCTTGCCCTCCTAACCTCGTTCAGGAATGATACACAGTCAGACGTAGTCACAAGTCTGAAAAAAGAGGAAAAATTATTTTTAGATTGTTGATATTGAATTTTAAAATTATTTTCTTTTAAAGGGACATTGCTTTTAATAACCTTTTCAATCAATTAGATCATAATCAGTGAGGTTTCAATCACGGATAGACTAGGAAGCTCCTTAGGGACAATACCCGGGTGCATATTGTTATCAGCCGCGAAGAGGCCAGGCGATCGCTTACACGTACTACACACTCCAGAAACAATTTTTTTGCCGGGAAACTTTACTCGACAGTCAATACATGATGACCATTTCAAGCACCTCATAATATGAGTTTCAAACTTCTGTTTTAATAAATATTTTAATTAATTTTAATTAATCATTAATCGCTGACCGAGCACTTCAAAATGAACATCGTCTCCATCTTGTCGAACAGTTGTCTCTGCAAGACGTTGTCTTTCATGTGAAACTTTCATTAGACGTTTGTGGTTGGCTCTTCTAGCAGCTGACTGTTCAGGACATTCCCGAGAGATTGAAGTCTTAATTCGAACTACATTGAGTGATTTCCTGGCTGCCGTTTGTTCTACTGTTTCATTTTTACGTGCCAGAGCTACAGGTTGCGAAACCTTATCCTTTCTCATAAAAGTTTTGACAAGAGTTTCATTACTACGTGCCAGAGCTACACTTTTCGAAACCTTTTCATTTCTCAGAAGAGTGTCGACAGGAGTTTCATTACTACGTGCCAGAGCTACACTTTAGCTTTAGCTGCCATTAAGTCACTGAAACCACTGAGTTGAACACTCATTACAGGATGTGTATATTAATAATTTAATATGCTTATGCTCATACTGCACGTCTAAACTTCAATTAAACATTCATTGGCTTTACTTTGCCTACAGAACACGCAAGCTGCGTCATCGAACATCGATTCTCCACTGCTTCTTACCGTTTTAGATTTATTACACGGCTCTGGACCCTTATTCTATAACGCGCTGTGAAAACTTGTCGGTTGAAACGAAACGAGAAATTTCACTTTGGTATTCCGTAGCGCTATTTTGCGAGTTGTCGTTTCGTTTCAACCGACGAGTTGTCTCCAACCAAACTGTTGGGGAGAACTTGTCTCAAAGCCTGCGATATCTATTTGACATAATATTTTGTGATATTTTGTACAGAAGTGTCAGTATATATTTAATTTTGACTTATTTGTGTAGTTTTTAGGTTCACTAGCAGTCTTGTTTTCAAGAGTAAAGAATTAACTAAGGTTATGATTTGACGGGTGGGTGAGCCGGCCATCACGCCATGAGCTTGGAGTTCTTAGAGATGCGTGGAGTCTCCGGTAGAGAGCGGGACCGCCGAGTGGCGCCGACCGGACTCGATGCGTTCTGATGCTTCTGATTGGTCGAAACTGGTTTTCAGCTACGATGGCTCAGCCGCTTGGAAGTTTTTCCAAATCCCTGTGCTCGCGAAACCTTTAGTTCTCGTTGGCGGTATAGAATCGCTGTTTTAACATCTTGTCGTTTAGTGTGAAACGACAACTTATCACAGAGCAGTGAAACGACAACTACCGCACCGTTATAGAATAAGGGTCCAGAGATTGAAGTATTATCCTTGTCACTATACAGCTTCCCACAATAGAAGCATGACGTTTGATTCCAAGTCGATTGATATGGCTTTTGTTAGTAAAGTCTTGGTAGCCACTCCGATGCCAACGTAGGCCTACAAAGTCACCCTGTAGGGATACATTTATTCGATCTAATGGAACGCTCCTATATTTGCTGTTCTCATATGGCAACATAATTTAATTCATATCATACACATATTCCTTATTTATTTCCATTTAAATAACTAATTTTGGTTTTGCTATTACTATCTTTACCATGTTTTTCTTTTCTTTTATAAAGGTAAGAAAACAATATTATCATCAAACACCTTCAATTTATTTCATTTACTTTCAATATAGCAGGCGGCGCAAAATGACCCAACTGGTTAAAGTGCCCTAGATTCTCACGTCGTCGTCGTTTTGTAGGCATTCCCTTTTAAATCTCTGCTTTTTTTAAAACAAATAATACTCTTATAATGTTCGAAATGCAAATCCTTAGATAAAAGTCAAACATTAGACCAACTTTTAATCAATAATATCAATATGTAAACGGAACAATTAGTTCCATATAAAATAAGTAATCAGTGAAAAGGATGTGCTTTTTTAAGCAATGAAAATAACATATTTTACGGACAATGTGAGATCACTCACAAAAAAATATATCTATCGTTTGGAATATTTTAACAATATGAAATTATTTAAAAGATTCTTGAATGCTATTTTGATTTCGAAAAGACCATTAATATTATCATAGTGCTGCATGTCAAATCGACAGCTGTTATAATTGACTATTTGTTTAACATAGGAATTTCAAAAAGACTTGCCGAAAAGAAAGGGAAGTTTACACATTTCATTTTTTAATTTTGCTTAATATAAAACGAAATATGTTAAACATATGCTTTACCTTTTTTCACTATAATTATTGTTGAGGTCGGCAAGGTCCATATTCTTGTAGAAACTACTCTTAATATTGGTAACATTATAATTAAGTCTGAAGACATCTTCATAAAGATGAGCTTATCACGTGTGACCAAACTTTCATTAGAGAAAGAAGACTTGTCCTTTCTTGTCCGTTTGACTAGTTTTCACACTCAACTTTTTTTTCCACGTTGTCTGAATTCGCTTTCTCAGCCTAGCCACCAAGGTCGGTGCATAATAGGCGTTCCTTGTATTCTCTCTCTAGCCAAGTTTATCGTTTCCACTGCAGTGTTAGCCAGGTCTTTCACAAACAAACATCAAGTTGTTGTTCAAGCACACTCATAACAACAACATCCAGTACCTTTGTGTCACAGTGGAACAACATTTATAATTGTCCAATTAGACCTCAACAAACAACTGTGTGCAAGGAATTACCAAACAGTCTATTTTTACATTTTTATACCCTAAGCAATTTTCTTGATAATTCGTCGTATTATGTTCTAACATTCGTATCTTGAAAACAGAATTGGCTGAGAAATTATGTACATTATTATCAACAAGAACTACAGTAATACTACAGGAGACAAGATGCGTACAGAACCACTGACACTCCAACTTATACAGTCAACTAATTACTTATTTGTCAGGGCCTCGTCACAAACATCTTTCTGTCATCCTAGGGCCGGATGTTCAACCATTTACAGAAGATTTGATCTGAAACTGATTTTTTGACTGGATGAAGTCCTCTGGCTAGAGGTCGGTTCAGCACTGTTTGTTGCGTAAGATGTTTATTTATTTAGTTGTTTGGCAATATATCGTTAACGGTCAGAGCCCCACCAGTAACGTTTAATGAAACAATATACATGTATAAACATACACGCACAACATTATACCAAAGTCACAAACACACAGGAACATTGTACAAATTACATCTTAAAACAGAAACATGACGTTGATACTGTCGAAGACAACATTAATATAATTTTTTATATAATTTACACTTATACTTGCATTGCTCTACTGAATAAAGCCATGGACATATTAAATTGATCTACCTCTACAATTCAAATTCTAAAATTCAATTTCATTCTTGCACTGAGTGATTTCGGTATTGCTGTGGTTAGTAGAGTTATGTCGATCAAGGTTATATGCGTTAAAATTGTACTTTGCAAACATGACAATAAAAGCTTTGCTTCTTAATGGTTTTGGGACAACAAAACTCTTTGTGTGAAGTAAGAGTTTCTAATTGCTTGAACAGTTTCTTGCATAACTTGCACTGAGTGATTTCTGCATTGCTGTGGTTAGAAAAGTTATGTCGATCAAGGATGTATACGTTATAATTGTTCTTTGCAAACATGACAATTAAAGCTTCGCTTCTTAGTGGTTTTGGGACAACAAAACTCTTTGTGTGAAGTAAGAGTTTCTAATCGCTTGAACACTTTCTTGCATAACTTGCACTGAGTGATTTCTGTATTGCTGTGGTTAGAAAAGTTAGAAAACACAGGAACATTGTACAAACTACATCTTAAAAAAGAAACATGACATTGATACTGTCGAAGACAACATTAATATAACAAATTTGTAATAATTTACACACATACTTTCATTGCTCTCCTGAATGATGCCAAGGGCATATTAAATGGATCTACCTTTAAATTCTAGTTCTCTAAATTTGCAGAACACGATTCAGGCAAGTGTATCGTTGTGGGCGGGGCGTATTTCTGTAAGCTCAATTTCAAAGCATTGGAATTTAGCGAGGATTTCTTTTGGTAGTATTTCAAGTCAATAGCAGATATCGGAGGCTAGTTCTGCTGATTAAACAACATCACGACGAAACAATTCGTATACAAGTAAATGCTGCTCTAAGGTCGCAGGCGTGAACTCGAAGTCGTCAGCGAAGGCCAGCACCGAAATCTCTTAATCATCGGCCTTGATACATCTCTTTAGGTTCTCAATGGCAGCGAGGATAGGCTCCATTACACAGTTGAACATCAGAGGGCTGAGTGGGTCTTCCTGCTTTATTCTTTTATGAATTTCGATGTTGATGGTGTCATCTCCTCATTTGATGGCTGTGAGGCCTGAATCATCCTAGTATGGGATGTGTC
>JAMZAV010012950.1:0-15954 GCA_024449915.1 Sweltsa coloradensis | reverse complement strand
GACACAAATAATATTTATTCGGAAATATTCCCCCTACTTGGCATAATCTCTGCCTGTTCTCAGACGGACACAATGAATCATTTATCTCGAGAAATATTCCTCCCTACTTGGCATAATCTCTGCCTGTTCTCAGACGGACACAATGAATCATTTATCTCGAGAAATATTCCTCCCTACTTGGCATAATCTCTGCCTGTTCTCTCAGACGGACACAATGAATCATTTATCTCGAGAAATATTCCTCCCTACTTGGCATAATCTCTGCCTGTTCTCAGACGGACACAATGAATCATTTATCTCGATAGTAAATGGGAGCAAAGGTCCATCATCAATCCTTATCAGTTTCTTTCTCGTGTCGACTGGTGATGTGTTTCTTGAGGCTATTCTTGTATTTCGACCGGTAGGAACAATGTGGGCAGACAAACTGCGGCTCTTTCCCACAAACAAACTTGACATGTTGGTCGAGATTGTCTTTACGGTTGTAGCTGCTTGTGCAGTTAGGGCAGTGATACAGCTTGTCATTCCTCCTCCGCATCTGACTGACGGTGGCGGCGTTGTACATCATGTGAAGACTGGGGGAGCTGTTGTAAACCGCGCTCACATCGGGGAACACTGATCCATAGCCATCTGAAATAGAGTGCGACACATCAGTAAGAGTATTATTACGGACTTGGTATAGAAAATGTATGAAAATTGTATGTTGTTCTATTCTGACACATCTGAGAAAAAGGAACATAAACACAATAAAACTACTAATTGAGATACTTGACTTGGAAACTTATGCTGACATAGATAATGCTAAATAGCAGTATTTTTCCAAAATTATTACTTCTAACATGATTGTTACACATAGGCTTACTTCTTCAAACTGGTGTACATAACATTTTGAGTATGCCCTCCGGTTTGGTCCCCTGCGACGCGACATCTGTTGGGGGTGCAGCACTAATTATGAGAATCGGTGCGATCAAACGCACTAATTAAGTACGAAATATATGTCAAATACAATTTTGAAAAAAACAAATTTGGGGTCCTGCACACTCAACAGACGCCGGAATCGGAAGTACGCTAGTTATGGGAGACGGTGGTACAAACGCACTTGAAGCAATAAAAATCTGAAAAACATTTTCTTTTAATGAAGTGGGGGTGCTGCACCTCCAACAGTTAAGAGGGCGTACCTTTGTAACCGAAAGTGCACTAATTATGGGAGACGGGGGATCTAGCGCGAAAATTATGCACTAATTCGAGGCTCATGTTTAGTGATTAGTGCTCAAAGTGGGGGTGCAGCGTGAAGTTGGCACCCCCAACACTAATTAGTAATTATCTCCGAAACTAGCGTGCACTAATTCTAAAATTAAGTGCGTTAGAACGCACTAATTGTGCACTAAATAGCCTGAATTGTTTAATAATTAGTGCGCAAAGTGGGGGTACCAACTTCACGCACCTAAGAAAATGGTATAATTTGTATAAGCTTTTAAATTTGACATTTTCTCTTTCCTGCGTATATATTTTCAAAAAACATGTGACCTCAGTAAACTGAAAAACCTCACCATCTGGATGTAAATAATACATCTTTGCAGTCACTGCCTTCTCTATGATGCAGCGAAATGTATTCTAAAGTGCTAAATAAGCACATAAATACATACATACAAGTCATTGTAGTGAGAAGTCTAATCTTGTATGTAGTGCTTATTCCAATGTTGACAAGGTTTGAGAAAATCAACATCAAATCATGGAGTTTAAATAGTATATCAAATACTTTCATTTTATTTGTTCAAATTATATTATAACTTATTAACTAAGAATGTTATACTACATTATGCGTTATATTTACTTATTATTATGTAAACCAGAACACCCATTTAAGAGGGGACGCGCTGAGCTGAAATGCGCGCTCTCCGCTGTTGACGATTGCAGCTGAACGGTTGAATGAATGTTAATGGAGCTACTTTATATTAATGTCCACACTTGGTTGCCAAGAATTAGCCTTAAAAAATCAATTAGAGAGGTAAGTCCAAAATGTGGATATAAAAACAATGGAAACTCGAAAACATATATTTCAATTCAGGTATCTGTACACATTTTCACCAAAATTGAGTAAATTACGGAGATTTCACGATTTTTTAAAATTCTAAACCGATTGAATAAACTAAATAAACGCGGACTGGTTCTCGTGGATTGATCCTTTTAACGTTGTTGGGGAATATAATACCGATGTTGTAAACCGTTTACCCGAAAAAAAACTGAAAGCTGAGCGTCTAAAGTCGTCTCCGCACCAGCCTCAGAGACCCCTCTTAATTTTTACGAGTAAGAAGTATGTTTAATTCCCATTGAACTTGTCGTAAACACTGGTGGGTACTGACGTTGCAATGAGAGCCTCCCTTTAAATATGACGGCTGCCCGTTTTACACCGCCGGCAAAATAGCTATTTTTTTACTTACCAAAAAGTTGAGAAATATTGACTTACAACAAAAAACAAAAAATTTGTATTCTTTATCATAATTTAAAGAAAGAAATTGCTTTCCAGAATTAAAAACACTTCTTTATTATTATGTACACATAAGCACAAAACCACTCGTGATGGTTTTTTAAATGCTGGCTGTGCGAAATGCAGTGCTGGCGTAGACGTGATCATTGTTGTTGGTCACTTTGCGCCGTGAAAACTGTCGACAATGCTGATTGTAGCAAAATTACCGCAATCAAAGGTAACATAATAACACAATCAGAAAAGACAGTTAACCGACTTATACGGCCTAATTTAAAACCTCCCCGTCTAGAACATCTATCTACCCAAAAAAATTTTATAAACCGTGCTGTTACTTTATGGAATACTATTCCTCAGAAATCAAAAATGATCAAAGTTCAAGAATAGAATAAAAGAATATTTAGTTAAATTGTTTTATATGTCGGTATACTACATTAGGCCACATATTTTGATTTCGACACATATGTTTAATTTATTGGACTATTTCATCCTTTGTTTCCAAATATTATTAAGTTTTTTTATTAGTTTTTAATTAAGGGAATCAGGCATTCTTGCTATGGGGCTATGCCTCTCTGATTCTTTCAACATGTTTAAGTGTATTTTGTAGCTTGATTTTTTAAAAAAAAAAATAAAAAAAAATAATAAAATAATAATAAAAAAAATAATAAAAACAAAAATAGCATACGAAAAATTTAACTTCATAGAGCCTCGCAAGTCGCGACCTTTCACAAAAACTTTTTCAGGAAATATAGTCGTGGAACAAGCTGCTAAAACATAGGAACATTTCAAACCCGGGAAAACCCAGACCAAAATTTAGGAGAGGTAAAAGACAATTTTAGAAGTTATTTCACGGGGACACCCCGGTAGCAAATAAGTCCCCTTCATGGCGTCCAAAGATGGCCCCAAAACATAATTCTAAAATTGCTGTAACCAAAAAGTAATATCAGATTTGGATAAACTGGGTTTTTTTTATTCGGTTTTTAATGCCTAAAAAAAAAGACACAAGAAATTTCCCGTAAATACAAAGTTTTAATATATTTATATATTATACAATGTATTGCAATTATAGCATTTTTTTGGTATTGTAAATTTATTTTAGGTAGAATCGCTAGATGTCATAAAATTTTCAGATATACTAAAAAAAACGCCAATAAACCCAAAATTTAAAGTCTCAAAACAAAATTTCCTGAACTTTTTGTTTAATTTAAATTTATTAATTAAAGCTTTAATTTTTAAAACCAAATTTAAAAGTTTTTTTCACTTCCCAAAAGTCACGTAGTGTATCACACAAGAACAAATGACCACAATAACCCAAAAAAATTTTATTTCCAAAAAATTTAAATTCCCAATCATTTTCCCTTTTAATTAATTAAATTTAAATTTAAATTTAAAAAAATAATGAAAATAATCTAATTTATTTGTAAAATTAACACAATGTGGTCGACATTGGAATCATTTTAAAGTATTTTAAAAGGGCGAAAAAATGTAAAGAAAAAAAAAATTTAATTAAATTAATTAATCCCCGAAAAATTTACTTTTTATTTAAAATTATCCCACTTTTTGACTTTGTATTTTTAGTATACCTAAAACCGACGATCGTCAAAAAATATATTTTTTTTAGACAAATGCCAATAAAACCAAATTGTCAGTCTCGAAACAAAATTCCAAAAATTTCCGTTTAATTTAAAAAATTAAATGAAAAATTACGATATCCCATAATGTTTGTCACTAAAAAAACACATACAAAATGCCAACAGAAGTATCAAATAAAAAACAATGCAAAAATTTTTTTTAAAAATTAATAGTCCCAAAATTTAAGTTAGATATTTTTAGTTATTGAATTTCCCCCCCAAAATTTTTTTCGAAAAATAAGATGCAAAGGGTTCCCAGTGGGGCCCCGTTTTAAATTTTTAACACAACACATGGTGTTTATATCAATAATTTAATTCATTATTTTTTTTTAATAAGGGGAAAGTAGATGAACTTAATTTTGGGACTATAAATTTTAAAAATATACTGCATTGTTTTTATTTAAAAATTCTGTTTGGGATTTTGTAGTGTTAATTTTATGACAAAAAAAAATTTTTTGAGATATAAGTATTTTTTCATTAAAATTTTTAATTAATCAGTAAATTAGGAATTTGTTTTGGTACATGACAATTCGATCATTGATTATGTCAGTAAAGAGATATTTTTTTGACGACGATCGAGTTTTAGGTATAATAACAAACATATGTCAAAATGGGAAATTTTAAATAAAATGAATTTTAATCGGTGATAATTAATTTTATTAATTTCTTTTTTCATTTCATTTTTGCCTTTAAAATAGCTTTAAAATGATTCCCAATTTTGACCACATTGTGTTAAATTTTTCAAAATAATTGAGATTATTTCATTTTTTTTAATTAATTAATTAATTTAATTAATAGGAAAGTGATTGGAATTTAAATTTTTTGGGAAATAATATTTTTTTGGTTTTATTTTGGTCATATGGGTTTTTGGTACACTAGTGACTTGGGAAGGGAAAAAGAAACTATTAATTGGGATTTAATTTAAAGCTTAATTTAAAATTTAATAATCAAAAAGTTAAGGGAAATTTCGTTTCGGGACTTTAAATTTTTGGAAATTTAAATTGGCGTTATTTTAGTATAGTCTGAAAAATTTTATGACAATCTAGCGAATTCTACGTATAAATAATTATACTAAACCAAAAAAGGGTATAATTTGCAATACTTTGTAAAATATATAAATAAATTAAAACTATTGTATTAACGGTAAAATTTCTGGGGACATTTTGTAGAGCATTTTAAAAACCCAAAAAACAAAAAATAGTTTTTCCAAATTGATGATTTTCTTCAGTTACGCAATTTTAAGAATTTTTTTGGCGGCCATTTGGGACGCCAGGACGGTGACTTATTTGCACCAGGTGTCCCCCGTGAAAATAACATTTTAAAAAACCCTTTTTTCCCCGCTCCAAATTTTTTGGTTTTCTGGTTTCCGGATTTAAAGTTTTTTTCGCTTGTTCCACGGGCTAATAAGGCTTAAAGTAGGCCGTGCACTTTTTGACTTTTGTTTTGTTAATCGAAGTTTGTACGCAATCAAATAGTTTAAAGACAGTGAAAACAACACTCGATAGCCAAGGAAAAGAAAAAACTCCTATGATTGCTACCCCTTTTTAATCCAGGAGAAGTTTATGATTATCGAAAAAGCAAAGGAGGGAGGGGATAGGGTTGGTGTGATAAATATTTAAAAATAGCGGTTTTAAAAAATTATTTTTAGTTCCTAAAATATCATTTTTCATAATAGTTGGTTAAACAAAAATAATATTCATACAATAAAAATTTATTATTTAAAGCCGTTTTTGAGATGATGATAATAATGACGGCAGAAAGTTTTTTTTACTGTAGGCCTTTGCATACACTCGTTTTTTTTGTGCCTGTAAAGTTGGTTTGTGACAAACTTTTATTGCAAGTTAAAAAAACGTAAGCTATCCCCCATTCGACCCTATGTGAGTTTCCAAATTGGGGTTTTTAAATAAAGGTTTTCTGGCACATGTGACATTGGGTTTTTTTCCCACACTCGGTTCCTATGGTAATGAGTGTCGCTTGAATCTTAAAGTTTTTGTTGATGTTGGAAGTGAACCCTGGGTGCTCGACTGGATGCGAGAGACACCCATTCGACCGGGAAACTGAAAAATTAATACATAATAACAATTTTTAAAATAATAATTTCAGTATTTTAATGTGGAGCAACCTACCCCTTTCTAACTTATCGGAGTTGAACACTTACAAAATTTTCACATCCTTTTTTAAAAAGGAATGCCCAAGATACTACGCGTAAAGTTGCACTTTTAAACTAAAACCCAAATTTAACCAAGTACATTTTTACGAGTAAGAGTTTTTTACTTCCATTGAATTGACGTAAAGCTGTGTCTGAGGTCACGATGAGCAGCCTCTTTAAAAAAACCCAAGATTTTTCTGTTTTTCACAGTCCGCAAAGTCGCAATTTTTCAAATGCTTATAATTACCGATATTGATTTAAAAAATATAATTAAAAATTTAGGTTTGTGTAGGCTTTCAGGTCGAATGTGTATTACAAGACTTTTTTTTATTTTTTTTATTTCAATTACAGTTTTTTTTTTTAAACAATAAACAGTTTTTAAAAAGTGGGGTGAAATCCCCACGAAACGTCAAATGTTTTATTATTTTAAATTAATTATTGTTATTATACGTGGTCATACTAAAAAGATTGAATATATGTTTTAAAAGTAATCGGTTTTTGGGTTTTCAATGCCAGTATTTTTTCGTTGGGCCCGACTTTTCGATGAGATTTCACCCACATCCAGGCGTTGGCCCTGAGCTTGTATAGATAGAGCTTCACGGATTTGGTCAAATTCCTCTCTTGAGTGAGATTTGTCAGAAAGGGTTCCTGGCGGGGACCAGGGGTTTAAAACCACTGAAAAAAACTGTGAAGGAGGGTGGTGAGAAGCAGCATTCGATACGATTGGGTGGGGGGTTTTCTATAGAGGTGCCCAAAAAAGCCACAACATCTTTATTATAAGAAATCGAGAAAAAAAGGAGTCGTTGGATTTATCCATGGTGAACAAATATTCGAAGGGTCCCATTTAGATAGTAAAGAAAATCTTCAAATTGCCACCCAGGGGGCCAAATGGCTAGACTTTCCCCCAACATATCGTATCAAGAAGGGGTTTGTAAGGAGCTCAGCTAGGGCCTTTTTCTAAAAATCCGGAAAATAATTTGGCAATATGGTGAAGGGGGCGAGCCCTTTGGAGCTCCCCCAAATTTGCTATAAAAACTTGTTTTAATAAATAAAGTATGTAGAAGACATGCAATGCCTTTGCAATTGATGATGTCCCCCGGTATGCCATAGCTTTCTTCAATGTAACAAGGGCCCCCTTTTCACCGGTATTTGGTAAATAGGGAAACCACATAAAAAATAACCAATATGCCCCAGGGGGAACCTTCCTTTCTTTGAAGGGATCAGGTGAGAGGAGTTTTTCACAAGGACGCAGAACCTCCGAGAAGGTGAACCTTTTGCGACATATCTGGCCAGAGCTTGTGTGGTGGGACCCTACTGCGCTACTAGGGTCGAAGAGGGCCCGGGGTTTTGGGGATTGGGCAACCCAACATTTTTGGAATACGAGAGGACTTTCCTAGGAATAAAAAAAATTTCTGTGCTTCGGGGTCAATATTGGGGAAAAAAAAAAGGTTCCCTGTTGTCTTTTAGGTAAGTAGGGATCTGGGGGGGTTACCCTTTATATGCCTTATCAAAAATTTTGGCTAACATTTTTCCCCATAATCAGAGCGTTGAGTTGCCCGGTGGCTTTCCCTTATCTGCTGGCCCGAAAATATGATGCTAGATTTTCTTCAACTCCTTAAGGGCAGTACTCAGGGCTGGGGAAATTTTTAGGGGAGGCTTGGCCTTACGGAGGACTTTTCAACATTTTTCCGCACCTGCTTGCTTTTTTATCTAAAACCCATAACAGAGATTTTACTCCACTATGAGCTTCCACCGGCAAATGACTGGGGGCCCCGCAAAATTGAAAAAAAAAACCCCCCTTTGCAAACTGCAGGGTAAAATTATCAATGGGCAATAGAAAATTAGAACAAAATTGAAGGATCAATTTTTTTCCCCCATTGGTTTTTTTACACGTTGTAGGCATGATTTTTATCATTGTCTCTCAGTTGGTATTTGATCCATACCCCTCTTCGTAGTTAAAACCCTCAATATTATAAAAAAAACAGGGGGGGGATGGTTTTTTACAGAAGAAATGGAGGCTATAACTCCCTTTGCGATGTGTCAAGGGTTTTTTTGGATTTTCTTATGGCACGGTAGGGCGCCATGCTAGCAGTCTAAAAATCTTTATTGAGTTTGTGGGGTAGTATGATAGCTTAATTTATTTCAAGGAATGAGACCTTTTTTCTGATGAAGCAGGAACGTAAGATTGCACAACCACTAGTTTCTTCCGTAAAAACCAAATCGTCTGTCAGTGTTTTAAAGTCCTCCCCATAGAGGCGTGTGGGTGGATTGTTGTAGGTTTCGGGCCGTCATAGGTAAAAAACAAGGATCTGGGTGAAACCCCGCGAAAAAAAGAGAACCCGGGAGAAAACCCGGGTGCCCCCCGCGTTTGTCTGTACTAGTCAGACATTATAAGGTTGACTGTGACTTACGGAGGTTGGGGTCACAGGGTTGGGAAGCACGCAGCGCCCGCCTTATAAAACCGCGGCTGAAGGTGCGGGGGGGGGGGTTTTTATAGAAAAAAAGGGGCGGGGCGGCGAGGTCATATCGTAAAAGGTGCGGGGCCCCGCGAGTCATATCGATAAAAAATTACGGAGGTGGCAAAAGGAGAAACAAAATAGCCCCAGCTTACTGAGTGAAACCTTTTTTGTCCCGGCTTTTTGCATAGGGCTGATTGGTTTTCTTTTGAAAAATTATTGGCTTGGAATTTTGGGGCTCTGAAATTGCACCCCCTCTGAGGGATTGCTGAAAAGGTTAGGATACATTTTGGGCAGAGTGAGGTTTCCAAGCAAGAGGGAGGCCCTGGATCATCCTTTTGTTCAGTTATTCGGCCGTTTCCCAATTTCCCCAGATTCACGGATAATACTGGTTGAGCTGTTTACAGGACAAATAGTTTTTGTTTTTCAAAATTACACATGCGAGTAAGCTTTAGCATGTTGAGCCCCGGGCTGATTCTTGTCACCTGTTTTTTACAGCATTAGAGTGTTTATTTATCCCCACTGATGCGTCTGCCTGTTTGGGCCCATGTACGTTTGACGCAAAATCGCCACAGGGAACCTATAAACCTCTCTTTTCCTTCCGATGAACAGAGTCCTTTGCACTTCTAAAAAAGGAGTGATTTTTCTGTCAGTGGGAAAATGGTTCGAGTTCTTCGATTGGGATTCCCCTTGACGTCGGGGGTACCCTTTGCCCTGGGAAGAAAAGCTTTTGACCTGGTTCCCGCGGTGGACGCCAAGGTTTGCCCTGGTTCATTTTATTTTCGACGCGGTTCCCCCAAGACCCTTTTTTTTTATATAATATATATAAAAAAGAGAAAAAAAAAAAAGAGTAGATCAGAAAAAGAAGAACCTTTTGCAACTGCATATTCCCAAATGTCAAAGGGAAAACAGACCCATAGGAAAAATTCTTGCTAAAAAAAAACATCAAAACGTTTTTAACACGCCCAAAAAGATAGGAGAGTTGTTAAAAGCAGTAAGGACCACATTCCCCAGAAGGTAGGGGCGGTATGAAATCCGTGTGGGAATTTGTGACAAATGCTAGTGGGTAAAAAACGGGAAAAAAAACATTTTTCAAGGGAAAACAGGAACACAGCTACGTTGAGACATGGAAAAAAACATCAGCCCTTTGCTCAACATTCTAAAAGAAAGGGGTCATGTTATCGACTTTGTGGCAAAAAAACCCATTGCCCCCTTTGGGGAGTTTTTTCCAAAATTTTAGGGAAGCCATTGAGATTAAAAAACGATCTCACGTCTAAATAAACAGAAGATAGCCAACGTTTATCTGTAACGGGAAACCTGCAATTTTCGGGGGATACTGTACAGCCACATAGGCTGGCTGTGAAAAAAAATGGACCAAAAGTTCCGCAGAGACTGTTTAAGTAAATACATCGACATCGAGTGACAAAAATCCATGGGCGAAAAGCAATAGAAGGACATGTAGTGACTTTTCTTTTTTTGCAACGTCAAGCTTTTCAGTGATTCTTTTAGGTTTTAATTTGCCATTGTGCAGTGATTTCTATTGTTTATATTTTGTTGTATTTGTTTTTTCCCAGTTTTGTTTTGAATTATCAATGTAAAGAGTTTTTTGTTTTTTATATATTAATTTTTATTGGCCCGAAGAAGAGATGAAATTTCATCGAAACGTTGGCCCAAAGTGAATAAACGTGGCATTAAACCGAAAAAACCCAGTCATTTTAAATATATATATATAATAATTAATATATAATAAAATTTTGGATGTATTTCATACAAAAATCGGAAAAACCCGGGGCTAAAGTTGTACGGACTTACGTCAAGTACTTTTCCCTGGTATCTTTTTTTAGGGAAACGCCAAAGCGTTTTTAAACGAGTGAGTGAGCCCTGGTTGAGTACCCCGGTTACATTACTTTTTTCCCCCTACCTTAGGCTACCTAGCCATCATAGGCTAGAGAGGCGCATTTATGACCTTACAGTTGACCGGCCCAGTCCCGTATACAAACTAATTAAAAAAAAAACCTTATTAATACGAATATATTATCAAACTTAAATGCAATGTTCCGGGTACTCACCACATTGACTCGCTCATCGTTAACTAAGATTGGCGTTTCCCTGTCTAGTTTAACGCTTGTAGCCGAAATGAAAAAGTGGGTCAATCCCTGGTCGGGAAAGATTTTAATTTCTAGTTGTATTTCAAAAATATGACATGTTTGAATGATATAACGAACGCACTGTAGTCCATCATCTGTGGCAAAAGAACCTACTTATGGAAACATAGCCAGTACGAAATACGTGAAAACTTGCAAGTTTATAATCTACGAGCGGATTGGGGTACCTGACGTGCAACATTCGACAGACCTTGCATGGGCACGGCATTCACGGCCTGGGGAATAACAAACAAAAATATATTCAAATCTAAAACATGCGTTAAATAATTCTATAACATTGGAAGTTATTTTCAGTTATATTTCTGTAGGTTAAATCGCAATGAATTTCGCTAATTATGTTAGCGTTCTCAATAACTCGTACGGATGTTGTGTTAAAATTTCAGCGCAATTGTTCAGTGGATCGGTGATTTTCAACGTACACACACGCACACACAACGCAGCAAAAAAAAACAATAAGGGCCGTTAAGTCAAAGGGAGATCACCCCCAAAACCGTAGTATCTTTCTTGTTAGATTTTAACGAACTTTTCACAGTTTTTTGAGTACAGGGAACCCAAAGTCGTTTAAACGGTGAGGGGCAATGTTTTGAGTCCCCGGGTTCATTATTTTCTTCTCCCTCCCTTTATAGGCCTACCTACCCTATCATAGGCTAGAGGGGCCCATTATGACTTCGGACGCGCCGTCCCCTTTTTACCAACTAAATTTTAAAAAACTATTTTTTATACGAATATAATTGTCAAACTTTAATTTGAAAAGTTCCCGGGTCCCAACCACAGACTGCTCACTCATCTAATAAGGACTTGGCTTTTCCTAGTTAGTGGTAAGGCCCCCCTTGTGCCAATTGAAAGAAGGGGGTTTTCAACCCCGGGGTCGGGAAAATTTTAATTTTAATTGTATTCAAAAAAATTAAACATGTTTTGAAATGCATAAACGCATTTAGTCCATCTCTGTGGCAATGGGCCTACTATGGTAAACATAGCCAGTAGAAATACGTGAAAATAATGAAGGTTTTATCAATCTAAGCGGAATTTTGGGGGTCCCCTTGAGCCCCAACATTCGACGACGCATGGCCACGGCATTTCCCGGCCCAGGCAAAAATAAAAACAAAAAATTTTTCAAAACCAAAAAAATTTGTCGTTAAAATAATTCAAAATTGGAAGTCATTTTTCAGTTTATTATTTTTTGTAGGTTTAAATCGCAAGAATCTTGCTGATTTTTTTAGCATTTCCAATAAACTGTCCCGGATTTTGTTTAAATTTCAGCGCAATTTTCAGCATTCGGCTGTTTTTAACGTACACACACGCACGCACGCAGAAAACAATAAGGGGGTTTTTTAAAACGAATGGAGATCACTCCGTTCGTACGTCATCGTTCAATTATTTCCCTTTTTTGTCCGAGTAACATTGGGTGAAGTCTAGTTGTTTAAAGCTTCAGTAGTTTTTCGGTATGAGCCGTGGGCCATTAAAAGAAAAGGGATTGTATTTTCCTTTTTTTTTCCCCATCTTTTTTGATCTCAAATTTCAAGTTCACATACCACATATTTTTCCTGGTAGCTATTTGAAAAAAAAAACGGGGGTCGAATAGCCTTTAAATTAACCGTCCGGTAGTTAGGGGGTTTAAACATGGCCCCGCAATCGGGGAACCGGGGGTTTGATACCCCGCGGGATGGATTTTTAATTTTTAGAATGATTTAAATAAATTCAAAATAGCTCTCAAATGTTTTGTTTTTTGATATGATAGCAAGGGGCATAGCAAGGATGAAAAACAGGGAGAAAGGATGACACAGAAAGAATATCATAGTGCTCTTAGTAATTTTTTTTTTTTGGATTCGAGACAAAAAAATTCAACAAACCCCTCAGTTTTTTTGGGCAAAGTTTTTGAGATAAGAAAAAAATATTGCGAAAGTGCAACTGTGAAAACGATGATAGGATTTTCCCGATGCTAAAATGATTTTTACAACAACTAGTAGGCCACTACTGCACACACTCGTATTTGTTGTGCCTGTACAAGGGGCTTTGTTTGAACTTCTTTGCAAGTTAAACAGGCGGTCTTTTCCCACATTCGTAGGTACGGGTGTTAAATTTTGTTTTCTATGGGTTTTTTTGACACATGGAAATTTTTGCAGTATTTTTCCACTTTGGGTTTTTTGGGATGGTAACAGTGTGACTGATCTTAAAGTCTTTTTGCATGCTGGACAGTGAACCGGGGCTTTTGGGTTTTGAGGCGAACGACGAAACTTTCAAAAACGAATCGTAACATAAAAATTTTAATTTTAAAGCGAATACTTTTTATTTTCTAAATAATAGGAATTTTATGTAGGGGAAAACAAAAAGTACAACACGAATGAACTTGCAACATCAAAGAGTGGGGCGCTTTTTCCCTATGTCTAAAAATTGAACGGGCAGAAGAAAGTAGTCCGTCCGTGATTGTTTGGAGATGACCTATAATCTAGTTTTTTACCAATAGAACCAACATAGACAAAAAACCTTTGGGTATGACAAGCAGGGGACGGTAATACACAAAAGAGGGGGCGAAGCTTTTAATGAAAGATAGGCGAAGAAAAAAAATATCATTTAAAGCTTTATTTTTCTGAGGGTAGTGCCGGGCAAGAAAGCTTTCCACTTGAAAATGGGGGCTTTTTTTAGAAATTTTAAAATGGTGGATGTGCCATCTAAATTTATCAAATTCTGGGTGAAGCCACTCCCTCCTTACCCCCTAGGGTCAAAAAAAAAATTTGTACTATCCTTGTTGGGGGGCCAAATGTAACAAAATAAAACGTATGTCAATCGGGACATTGAAAATACCGGGCCTTTTGGTTTTTATCAGGTGGACAAAGCACATTTGACGGACGGACAGACAGAAAAAGGATGAAAAATTATATAGTAACCTCGCTCCCGAATTATTTTGTTCTCCCCCTTTTTTTACTTTCAAGGTGGTTAAAATCTACAAACCTCATCTTCATCAAATAGGGATAGAATAATAAAATTTTTTCGAGTTCCGAGTTAAAAAGTTTAATAACCAATTTTTTGGGGCAGATCACCTGCCATTCTCAAGGTAAACGATAAAAAAATTAAAAAACATAAAGAAAACAAAACAAGACAATCACAAATACTATAAAAAAGAAAAACAAGACTGCAATGGTCAGCTTTACAGTTAAAAATCTTGCGATGACCAACAAGGTTTTTTGGTGGTGGAGCTTGGGGGTTTCTTCTTCTTATCCACTACTCAAAAAACTACAGGAATGTGGAAAATGTGGGTTGCGAGTTGCAGTGACTTGTTTTTCTTTTAATATTTGTTATTGTTTTTTGGTTACTTTGGTTTTTTTTTTAATTTGTATGTCGTTTTCCTTTATAATGGGGGGGTGACTGCCCCCAAAATTGGTGATTAAATTATTAAACTCGGAAACCGAAGAATTTTTATTATGCATTATATCCGAGAATATCTACGTAAAAACATATATACAGTATACATATATAGTCTACTTGAGGAACTATGATAGCTCAGACATGATCTTTTAAGGACAACGGTACGATGGGAAATAATGAATAAAGTTTAAAATTTCTTTTTTAAAAAATTATAATGTATGGATTATTCACATCGGCGCGACAAAATACCCCCTTAGAGCATTACTTTTCTGGGCCCGACGTACATTTATCCCGGGATAAAGGGTATAAGGCGGTTAAGCAGACATGGCAGGATAAGGGCCGGTTAAGTCTGAGAACTCTCATCCAAACAGAAATTTCAATCCAACAACAAGTAAACAAATGTTTTTCCACGATCCACAGCCAGAAAGCCGATTTGCCCCAAAAAAAACTAAAAATTTGCTCCCTCTTTTTTTTCCCTTTTTTTTTTTATTTACAGAAGATTATAATGTGTTTTACTATGAGCGCTGCATAAGTTAGTTATATCACGAAATAGAGGGCAGTAAAAACTAGCTTGAAACATATTCTATGTATGAGAATCTCTATGTTACAGAAAAAGGGGGCCATTTAAAAAACGATAAGCTTTTACATTTTTTCCCCAAGTAAAACAAAATCATTTTTCCGCGCATTATATAGATCAGCGGCCAATCCAAAGATCAACTATTTATGCCGGTATGCATTACACGGGTATTGTTAATCAAAAAGCATTTAAAAAAACTTCAGGTTGGTTTTTTTGCATCTTAAGACGGAGAATGAACATTTATTTGAAAAAGAATATTCTTCCACTTGGGGCGGCCGGGGGGTTTTCTTGGAGTTTAATGGCAATACTGAATGTTGTTTTTTTGAGAAAAATAAATACTTCAGATGAAAACACACCCGATTCGGATAATTACAATTTTTTTTTTATTTTATTTAGAGTGTTTTTATACAATGAAAAGAGTTATGGCTGAAAAAAAAGCTCATACCAAATCCCTTTAAGCTTTTCTTTTTTCAGAAAAGGGTTTTAATCAATTCAATAAATTATATACAAGATATGCATGGGGGCAAAAAGTTTGCAAAAAGTGTTACCGAAATAAACCAGTAAAAAAGAAACATAAATTTTTAAAAAAAATTTTCATTACATTATTTTCATTTTTTATTTATTTTCTCATTTACAAAGGGTAATTTACACGGGGAGAATACAAATGCATAAAAAAAACAAAAAAATTTTGCTAAAGAAAAATTAAACTTAATGTAATTAATGAATAAATAATATGGTCATTAAAGCAAGCTATAGTGTTTTTACTATGTAAACGACGGCAAAAACCAGAAGTGGGCTACTGAATTCCCTTGAAAAAATCTTTGGCATTTGGAAAAAAAGGATATTTTACTAAAAAAACCCAAAATCCCTTTTAAACTTTGTGGATTGAACAATAGTACAAGCTTTTTCAATTTTTTTAAGTTAATATTGAAAATAAAATTTAAATTTTTAATTTGGCCCCCCGATAAAAGTTTTAGGTAACCGTCCATAGTTTAAAATTTGTGACAACACCTTTTTCCAACCCAAAAGGCCAAACATTTTTTTTAGAAAATAAAAGTCTCCAAATAATAGGCCCAATCCTGTAGAGGCTAGGGTTGTTTTGTAGAGGTGGTTTTCAGAGTTCCTTTTTTT
>JAMZAV010012949.1:0-13698 GCA_024449915.1 Sweltsa coloradensis | reverse complement strand
AAAAAAAACCGAAAACCGGGGAATTGGCAAAATTTATTTATGGGGGCCCGTGGCAAAATAAGGGAGGAAGATTCTTTAATTTTTCAAAAATTTTTCGAAATTTTTTTTTCCTTTTCTTTTAAATCCAGTTAAATTTTAAAAACAGTTCAAGCAGAAATTTAACATGAGCTTATGTGTTTATAGTGCATTTAAATTTTATTCAGTTTAAAAAATGATAAGTTCCTCGGATATCCCATGATTATTCCACTGGTTTATTACACGGCAAATTCTGTCATACTTATACGTGGAGTTTTACTTTCGAGAAGGGATCGCGACATTTGTGGAGTGTTTAGCGCGCAAATCTGATTTCGGAGGTCCGGTTTTTCCAAAATCCCATCAACCGCAATCCGGACTAAAGTTTTTTTCCGATTTTCCTGGTTTCGTAAATGGGGAATTTCAAGGGATTGAGTCCTATTAAATAGCCTTGGACATCCCTTCATAATTGTGCTATCCGCAACATATACTTAGATACACATCTGAATAGGGGCATGAATTGCACACTGGGCACGTTCCCACAAAAATTATAAAAAAAAAATAATTTATTAATAAAGAAAACATTCGTGTGGCGGCTCATCATCTTTACCGTTTGGGTTAGTTAATCTCTACCTAAAAAAGCGACATGAGTTTTCTGTATATCCAAAATTTTAAATCTTTGCCTTTTTATCTCCATAATCATTTTTCGAATACACAATTTGTAAAAGGGAAAAATGCAAATCATATTACAAATTATCAAGTATCCTCTATGTCCTTGAATAATTTTCTCATGATTTCGTTTTTGTTGTTTTTGCTAACTGAGTTTTGGTAAAAATTCGTTGACAGAAAAGCATTCGAAATCGCAACAGCTTATTTTGAAAAGTTTTTTTTTTTAGATAACTGAAGGATTTTTCGTGGTTTTCCTCAGTCGCTAATGCGAATGCAAGTTTTTGAGTCCTCTTAAACAGCCCTCGGACATCCCTTCACAAATTGTCCTTTCCCCAACATACCTTTATATAGACACGGAGCTGGGCATGAATGTCACCATGGGCCGAAAAACTTTTTTCCAAAGGAAAATTTAGATTATTTGATTTTATAAAACAACCCTTTTTCCCTGTGGGAATGTTGAATATATATTTGGTTTGGACTCAATCCCACTATAGCTTTATTGGCAGATGGAATCCTTGGAAAACGTTATAAGGGGTGCTTTTGTGACAGGTTTCGTACAAGCGATTTCTAAAGAGGAAACGCTTTAAAGGGTATTTAAGTTGCTAAATCAAAAATATATGTCATTCAGGCTAACTAGTAATGAATTTAGCAATTAACAGAAAAATTATTGGGGTCACCCCAAAAAATTGTCAAACATGACATTTTTCGAGCTAGGTCCCATCGGCCAAAAATCTCCATAAGAAAATAACATGGGACGATCTTTATGCCCCGTGACCTTGGAGGATTTCGATCCAAAAAAATAATGGCTATTATTGACGTACTCGACAGCCTTTTCTGTAAATTCTCTATATTTTGTTTTGTAATTTGGGCAAGTAGTTTGGTCAAAATATGCTGATTACCAAGATGGGGTGTGATTTTGGAATGCATATTTTTGCGTGTTTGAGGGTATATTTGGGCACAGTTTTAAGACACGATTTTATAAAGGGGTATTTTAGATTGGTACTATGCTCTAGTATCTATGTGGACCAAAATAGAAGCAGGTTTAAAGCCGATTTAGGAAATTTTCCAAAACACCAATTTTAGCCAATTTCTGGATAAAAAAAACTAAAAGATTGTGTTAAATCACAGTTTACAAGATAAAAAAAATTTTTAAATGGTCATTTAAGTATAGTATTTGTGCTATAGATCACGTGGTAAAAAATAATTTTTGGGGTTTTTAGCCCCTTTAAGTCCCGCCGCGTTGTTGGATGAGCGTTATTGGTGCATTGAGCTGCATTGTGTTACGCGTATTTTCTGTTGTTCTGTGAAAAAATCATTACTTAGTCGAAGATTTTTTTAAAATTAAATTAATTAAATTAAAAATTAACTTAATTTTTTTAATAAATCGTAATTTTTACGTAATTTTAAAAAAAAAAAAAAAAATCTTAAAATTGCAGTTTTCATAAGAAATAATTATTCGATTGCGCTCAATTTTACACGAGTATATTCATTCATGAAATTAAGGTTCTGTAAAAAAATCATTACAATAGGATAAAGCATGTAGGTGTTATATGTCAAAGAATTGTTTAAAAAGAAAAAAACCGTAAAATTTCGATTTTCATGAGAAATAATTTTTCGATTACGCTCAAATTTCACACGAATATCTTAATTCATAAAATTAAGGTTCTGTAAAAAAATTATTACAATCGGATAAAGCATGTAAGTTTATAAGTCGAAGAATTTTTTAAAAATCGAAAAAATCGTAAAATTGCGTTTTTATAAGAAAAATGTTCCCGATTGCGCTCAAAAACGTGTCAGTTCTAAGTTCAGAGATTTCGAAGGCCTCCATAAAAATTTCATCGCAATCGGAGTATCGGTTTAGCCGGAATCGTGTTAACAAACACACAAAAAAAAAAAAAAAAAACATTCCGGATTTTTTTCTCCAGGTAGTGAATGGAATCTTCGCTACGCTCATCCAATGAGAGTCTCGCACATTACGCACTACTTTTAGCTACCTCTATCGCCGGGAAATACACATCATACCATAATATATTTTATATCAGTTGTACTTACATACAACTGTTGTGGTCGGAACCCATGTCCTGTCCATGTGTTGTTTTCACTAAATAAAATCCAGACGGAAACGATTTGTTGTATGTCGATATATGTATATGCATATGTATAAATAATTAAGCATATATATAAGTAAGCTTATATGTATAGGAAGGATAACTATTTATTGTAGTTGGATCTCTTTTTTCCCGGTTCATAGTTATAAATATAAAATATTCCATCAATTACACATAAAAAAACTTTCCACCTCATCACATACCAGTCATACCTGATGCAATACGCTAACCTACAATTTGATATTTTCAACTGACTGTACTTTAAATTAGAAATTACTTTAAAGTTACCTAAACATTTAATGTTTAGTGTTTTTAAGAAGGGTATACTTTTCCCTTTTTGCGGTGTTCATTAACGAGTAGGGCTGTATCATTGTGCTAACTTGTCTGGCCAACCAAACCTATACTTTACTTGAGCAGGCTTGCTGCTTTAAAACTCCGACACTATAATTTCCTACGACAGGGTGCATGGCTGGCTCGTACTTCCCATAGGAAGGGCAACTACCATCGACGTTACATTTTTCCTAAGAAGTTTTCTCAGGGGCTCGGGTATCATATTAGCACACGCTCGAAAGGCGCCAGGGGTGGCGCGGGTGGTTCTCAAAAGTCACGATTAAAAATCTGAGAAAATTTCCTCGGCATCTCTAGATTCCACACTAAGATATTTTAAGAACGGGTTGGTTTCAAGTTTTTTGTGTGGAGAGTGTGTGATATGCGCTGTTATCTTTAGTGATGTAAGTTGCGCAATCGATAGCGTTTTTTTGTTGTGTGTTATTAATGCAAAAATAGCAATATCACTACTTTTCAAACATCGAACTTATGAGTATAGTGATTTGAAGCATAAGCACACTTTAAGGACATAGTTATTGATTGATAGCAATCTTTGTAAAAGTTTGGAAACACGTTGTATATAGGACAGCGCAGCAATAAAGGCTTGTCTTATGGGCCGGCCACGATACAGGTCAATTGAAATAACATTGTTGTGTTCGAGCCACAGTCTGGGTAATCAATATATTTATTTTAAAACGACGTTGATTTTAAGTTATTACTTTGACTACGTAGATGTTAAGTTCAAAATATATTTCATATTTTCCTTTCGTGTGCGAATTTTAATCATATGAAGTCGTGAGGTATATCTTCATTGCAGAGGTAGATGGGAATTGTTTTGTGGTCTTGACCGGGTCAGTAGCGAGAACGCCGGTTTCTTGGCGTAGATTTACGCTTTCTGAGAACATATTATGAACAGAGGAGAAATTAATAATCACGAGATCATTTTTACACTCTCACGTGGACAGGAAGCAAATAATTTGTACAGTGTACTCTACACATTAAATGTTTAATTTCAATAGATTTATTATTGCAACGATAGGCTGCGTATATACTATAAACATCGCTTTTGAGAAGGCTGCAACATATCTTGACATATCCTAGACGACTGGTGCAACGTTGAATGTACTTGGGCCTTGTGTTATCCATAATGACTGTTAATGTGGACCTGACAAAGAAATCAATAATTATGCCAATAGAGTTTTTAATAACACACGGGTTTGCCCCTCAACGTCACGTTAATTAAAGAGCCTTGAATTTTGGCTCCTGCAGCTGTCGTTCTATTGTTTGGGAAAAAACATATAAGTTTAAAAGTTTATAAAAAATTTCATTCCTTATTAACAGTTGGCCTAGACCTACTTTTAATTTTCGTAAGTATATCTAGTACCTAGCTATTATAGGTGCTTGCCTACGAGTGATTTAATATATGTGACCTTATTGTATGACGTTCATGCATGCTGCAACATAAATTACAATCTCCAATTTGAATATCAGATCTTGGCTCGGGTAAATCAAATGCAATGCAAACGTATTTAACATTTTATTTATGGTGAAATTATCACTTTTAAATATCTAAAATGACAATAAATATCGAAAAATGATTTAATAGGCTATGTTGAAGTAAAGGGAGAACATACGGGACTTTTTGTTAGGGAAGTATTGAATGAATAAATGAAATCAAAATCCTGGATTTAAGAATAATTATCAATGTTGTGTTTTGTATCACACTGCATTACCGATTTAGAGTGTACTGTATTATTATTCAAATAACTTAATAAGTGGTGTAATGGACGAGTAGTCTAACTCCGCCCCTGACGTCACGACTCAAACATGTGCTCAAAGATGGCCGTACTGTGGGACGATTTAACTGACAGCCTTACTGCACCACACTAAAGACTGGATTTATGGATTGAAATGTTCAATATTGTGTTGTTTCACGATGTTCGTCAAGAGCTAAATAGGAAGGACGTGTCTTTACACTCGTTTCCGGGGAAATAAGACGTGGGAAGATAAAATCAGATAGATAAGAAATGTTTTACGAAAACATGTGATACCATGCTGTAGGCCTATAATGTTCTTTGCATTTCGTGGATTCCAATTACAAGCAAATTCCTCATGGCAAACTTAAGTGTTTGCGAGATGGAGCTCTGCCCATGTGTTTATCCACTTTTTTATTTCCCGGACTGGCCAACTATCTTCATTCTAAACTTAATGCTTGTAGTAGGCAGGCTAATGATTAGACCTGTTTGTGGACGCGGCCCTATAATTCTGCACAAGAGAGAGGCTTGTGCACTAGACAGGCTACTTTTGTTTAGGTGTAGGCCTAGACCTAGCTAGAATAGAATAGAATGCTGCTTTATTTCCATTAAGTAGGTATTGCATACATAGTTAGTTAATGTTTACATAACACAGTTGACCCCTAAGATAATAAAAGTAGGCCTACATCTAGTAGTTAGGGTAGGCCTATATAGAAAAGGAAAATAAACACCTAGGCCTAGCCTCTGCTTATTGGTAGGTTTAAAACTAACAGTGTAGCCTTGATTTGCTTTTAAGGTAGCCTAGGTCTAAAGCTTCCAATGCTAAAGGCCTAAACTGTGTAAAAACTATAAAGAGGGGTACATTTCTAGGCCTAAATCTAGCAAAGAGGTGTGTCTAGTCCTAGCCGTGTAGGCCTAGGATAAGAAGTAAAACCTAGGCCTCCGCCTACCCCTAGAGTTAAACCCAGGCCTACTTTTTACGATATGATCTTGTGAACTGAGGAATAATCAATAATGTTGGTCTAAACCTGAGACTGAAACTTTGAAAAATGCTTTCTAGAGTAAAGGCTTTGGGTTTATAATCATTCTTAACCCTAAGGTATAGGGACTATGATGACCACCGTTTTCCGAAGTCCACACATCCTCTATGACATAATATATTACAATACAACAGACTTCCCTAAAAAGCAGCTGGCTTCCTTCTTGATCTACATAGTCTTTGGCTAAGCCCATTCTAAAAAATAACATATTTTTCAAGGATATTTTCCACCCGTACGGGTGTAAAAACACGTTGAAGTCCATTGCGCCAACCACACTTAGGTTGCAGCTGTCCCACAGTTCGCGGCGCTATCTGTTGGATTTTTCGGAACTAGCTAAGCCCCGCCTTTGACTAGTTGTCCATTCGTTGGATGAGCGAAGCGAAGAAGAATTTCACTGACCCTCAAAAGATTCAGATCAATGTTTGTTTTTTTTGCTGTTTGCTAGCTAGCTACCAGGCAAACGGCATATCCGATCTTGATAAAAATTGGAGGCGACCTTCAAAATCTCTGAACTTGGAGGTGTATAGTTTTTGGGTACAATCGAAGAAATATTTCTCATGAATATCGTACTTTTACGATTTTTTTCGTTTTTTAGTGCGATATTTTCGTGACATTTGGGCCGATTCTGACCAAACGGGTGGGGCTACAACGTTCATATTATACATGGACATTAAGATTATGGTGATGTAGTACCTTTTGAAAGAAAAAGTTGAAAATGTTATACAGAATCCATAGAAATAAAGGTTTTAATATGAGTTTTTTGACGTGTTTAACAATAATTAACAAGTAACTATAGAAACTTGACAACAATCTCCCACAATGCGTTCATAAAGCAATCTTCGGGCCTACAGATATTTTGACATTCTAGTTATTCTGGCAATTAGTACTTTATAAAAATTATTATGATTTAACAAAAATGATTTTGCAATGGAACTTGAAGAAGTAAAGAGATCCCACGCATACTATTTTTTTTTAAAAAAAAGCTCATCCATCAACGTGATGGGACTTTAGCGTTTTCCTAGTACATTCAAACATGGTAAAATGGTGGTTCGAACACAAAATGCGATTTCATTTTACGGCGAGAACAAACATATTTTGTTCAACTTCTTTCAAAATGTTTTTTACAAATAATATCCTAATACGATATTATTCTCTGGCTAAAAGACTGACTGGATTAAATCACTAATTTTATAATCCTTTTGAAAAGAACAGAAATTCACAAGCTTCTCGGAATGTTCTATGATTTTTGGATGAGCGTAGCGAGCGAAGCGAAGATTCCATTTCACTACACTTGAGAAGAAAATCCGGAATGTTTTTCTTTTTTTAGTTTGTATTCTTGTGTCTGTTAACACGATTCCGGCTAAACCGAAACTCCAATTGCGATGAAATTTTCTGGAGACCTCTGAATCTGTGAACGAAGAACTGCCACGTTTTTGAGCGCAATCGAAAAACTATTTCTCATTTCTCAATTTAAGACTTTTTCGATTTTTTTAAAATTCCTTCGACGAATAACACCTATATGCTTCAAACGATTGTAATGATTTTTTCACAGTACCTTTATTTTATGAATTTATATATTCGTGTGAAATTTGAGCGCAATCGAAAAATAATGTTTCATGAAAATCGCAATTTTATGCTTTTTTTCGTTTTAAAAAAATTACGCTCATCCAACAACGCGCCTGAAAAAGCGTTTGGGAAGCTTCCTAGTTGTAAAATACATTTCCAAAATATGTAAATATAAATATTGTAGCCCTTCCTAATTGAAGTGTACCTGAAGTACAAGAATGAAAAATGTAATGCAACGTACCCATACACAAAAAATCCACAACGCTGAAAGGGCCCCCCAAGTAACACAGAAAATGTGTGCGCTTATGGGCCATCAGCGGCAAAGTATGGCAAAGTTTTGCGTTGATGGGCCGCCTATGGCCATAAGCACACAGCCGACAGTTGGCGTACAGTAGGCGGCCGCCTATGGCCCATAAGCACACAACCGACAGGTGGCGAACAGTAGGCGGCCCGCCTATGGCCCATAAGCACACAACCGCCAGGCGGCGAACTGTCGGCGGCCCGCCTATGTCCCATAAGCCCAAAACCGACAGGCGGCGAACAGTGGGCGGCCCGCCTATGGCTCTTAAGCACACAACCGACGGGAATTAATGAGAGTATATAACAAAATTTGATGATGGATTAAAAGGAAAAATTTTAATTGTCAATTCATCATGTTACGCTAATCATTCTCGCTCTTCTTCGTCGATTTCTAGGGAATATTGACGCTCTCACATTCAAGGTATATCATTTTAGTATCATTTAAATTATTTTTTGATAATATTAATATTACAAATTTTTATTATATATCATTCCGATACCGAATACTCCACGTGGGGTTTTCCCAAAATAATACTTTGATTATTGCATGCAATCGACATTATTTTAAATTAATTTCAAACTGTTTATAAATACGGTCATTAATTTCATTGCAATATGCAGAATTAATCCGCTGTCGATAATGCTGTCATGAATCTGTAATATGCCTTTGCACTTGCCGTTTCGTAGTGAAAATTTTCACATACTTGACGCAGATGGAAGAAAACGAAAAATCTCTTTAAATAGAAATAAATTCATTACAAATAAATAATATGTCATATTGTATGTTTGTAGAAAATACAGCAAAAAAATCGGGCTTAATTAATATTTAAAATTTTCCTAAATCTTAGTTTATCAATAATAGATCAAATTTTAATATTATGACATTGCCAAAAAATATTTGTTATTTATTTTGGGTTGAGCAGTTACGACCAGTACCTAAGACGATTACAGTAAAAAATTATGACACGTTTTTCCCAGACATAATAATTATTCCGCTTGTAATTTTTTTGGTTGAAAGGCAAGATTTTTTTCTATTTGTAAAAACATACTCTTGTCTACAAACTGACATCTTGGAAAATTGCACTTACGATTTTTTTCTTCCGCCGGTTTCGAATAGGTGGAAGAAATATATTATATAAGTGCAAGAATTAAACGACAAAATTTTCCCAAATAATAGAAACAAAAATCACTCCTTCAAACCAAAAAATTTTTGAGCAGGGATATGTCCCGGGGATAAGTAATTAATTTATCTGTAATCATCTAGGCCTATATAAGGCTTACTAGTTACTATTAAACCCAAAAATAAAAATAGTAAGTTTGAAAATATCAGATGATCATTTATAAACTATATCTGTTTTTTTTTAGGGTTTACAAAAAAATGGCCAATAGGGAATATTTGGTGTAGGGCCCATATCAAAGTAGGGAGAGAGGCTAAATTTAGCGATTACGTTACTGTCTGTCCGTCTGCCCGTGTGTGACTGGTAAAATTAATAATAAATACAAATCCAAACTGAGCTCCTAATCACTTTCCGTCAATTTAATTCATACCATTAGATATATGGGCTTGATTCTCTTTGGTCAATTTAAATATGAACAAGAGAGGCCTACGCTTAAAACAACTCATTTGAATACATATATTATTGAATCTTTAGTTTGATGAACAACCTGAGATGGCATTTTTTTAGTTTCCATGTAAACAAGGTACGAAATGTTGAACAAGACGTTCCACAATGGGATACACGCTGGTTACATTTATAAGGGGAGCTGGCGCGCTCTCTAGCAGTGATCACGGTGGTGTGGCGGTCAGGGTTCCAGAGTCCGGCGCAGCAGGTTGGGGTTCGAGTACGGCGATGGGGGATAAAATTTATCTAGTCTTTTAACTCTCTCTGTATTAACTAGAAATTGTTATCTTACACCAAAAGTTTACAGAGATGAAATGCTAGCACGATTTAAAAGATATATAATTTTAAACTTTTGTCAGTTAATATTTTCGTTTGTGTGCGTGATTCCTCGCGTCTCTACAAGAGGTGCTAGTGTTCCCGAAACATTCTCACCGCCGGGCCGTAAGCATCCCGCTGTGAAAAAGTGAAGCAACTGTCGGATTTGCTACAGCGGCCCGCCTGTGGACCATAAGCGGCGAATGATGGCAAAACTGGTATCGCCGGCTATGGCCCATAAGCGGGCCGTTGTCACAAAAATGCAGCGCAGTATTTTCGAAACTGATGGTTTTGCTACAGTGGGCCGCTTATGGCCCAGAAGCGGCGCGTTGCTTATGGCAAAGTTATGGGCGCCTGGCCAACCCCATAAGCGGGCCATAAGCGCATCGCCGCTTATGGGCCATCAGCTCAACTGAGGCGATGTTACAGCTCGCAAAGATCGCCATCACTTGTGCTACTTGGGCAGCAAGGTATTCGAACACAAGAAAGTTTCCTTGAACGAACCGTCAGAGAATATAGTTCCCATGGTCTCAATCGTACGTGTTTGTGTAAAGCTCATTCTGTGGTTCCTAATTTTAACTGTGAAGAAACTCCTTGAATACAGTTGTATATTATATCTGACAGGAAGGGCCTCTCTTTGTAACAACGAGGGCAATAAAGTGTATTATTTAGGCGGAGAGTTTACCCGCAGAAAACGCCTTTCCGACCTAAACCGGGCCGAGGAGTAGTAGGGCCTACTCGGTATTGCGCAGGGTTTAATGACAAGGTATGAGCAACTCGACAACACCCGCACCGCCTTCCAAGTGACCCTTGATTGGCGGTTAAACAATGTGGGGTCACAGAGAATGAATCGTTTTGGTGAGAGAAGGCTGTATGTCTGCATGGGAGGGCCCCAAAAGGTGTAATTGTTGGGTTTGCGCGCCGCCAGCAGACTTGCGGAGCCCACGGTCTGGGCTCCGGGCAAAACCGGCGGGGGAATTTTACTTTGATATTATGTGATTTAGAACGTTTTTTCTAGGGAATTAGGCCTGTGGCATCGTTCACCCTGTTTCTGATAATTCACGTTAGAAGGGCAAAGGTGATGTCGAGGAAGCGTGATTCCCGTGGGCTGTTTGGTGGTGATGGGTTGAGAGGGATGAAACAACCCCAAATCTCAGATCTCGATCATCGTACATAAATATGTTTATACCGGGTACATAAGTATTCATTCATTGTTCATGCATTCATGTATTTCGATTCGATTTCCTCTGTTATCATGTTGGTTTAAGTTAGTATAAGTAGTTAGTAATGTTATTATGTTTATAACGCACAATGTAAAATGGCCTATGGCTGTATTTGTGTCCAGTTTGAATAAATAAATAAACCTGAGCACAAACGCGTTTAAGTCACACAGATGTGGGTATGTCATGTGGCCATATGCCTGATGTCCGAAAAATGCTTAATATTAAAGCCATAACATCAAGAAAATTATCATTTCCAATTTGCTTAACTTAATTGTTGAAAATTAAAGTAAACTCGATTAATTTCAGAGATGTATATAAATAAATTGTCTAAATAAGTATACTTAGCCAATCACTTGCTTACTTGCACTTGCATGGATTATAAATGCTTATTACAGTATTTGGCCGTGTGGGAATAATATAGTTTTGTTCTAGGCCTTTAGTCACTTAAATCGTGTAAATAAATAATAATTTATCTCTGTACTGTGGAGTGAAATTAAGTGCGACACAGAATAAGACAGATACTTACTAAGTGTGTGTATAAATAAAAGTAGAGATGCCCGAGTAGTGGGACATGACAATGCTGGCTGATGTAAGATATTGCATCAAGAACATAAGACAAGAGCACATAACCAAAAAAACACAATGTGAAAGTTAGGGAAGTAAATATAAATTATCGTGTGCTTATAAACTGACTTCCATTGCCTAATATATTATCACGACATACTTCACACGTGTTTGGTGGAGTGCCGTGTCTGTCTAGAGTAATATTATCACGACATAACTTCACACGTGTTTGGTGGAGGTGCCGTGTCTGTCAAGAGTAATTATTATCACGACATACTTCACACGTGTTTGGTGGAGGTGCCGTGTCTGTCAAGAGTAATTATTATCACGACATACTTCACACGTGTTTGGTGGAGGTGCCGTGTCTGTCAAGAGTAATTATTATCACGACATACTTCACACGTGTTTGGTGGAGGTGCCGTGTCTGTCAAGAGTAATTATTATCACGACATACTTCACATGTGTTTGGTGGAGGTGCCGTGTCTGTCGAAGGTGATTATTATCACGCAGTACTTATGTGTTTGGTGGAGGATATGATATTTAATTCCTTAATTAAACATTTCAATCACTTTTGGATAATTATGTTAGTATAACACGAACAGTTCTATATAGGTCCACATTCCAACACTTGTCCAAAGCTTATATTTAGTTGGTTAAAATAAGGACGGGAATTCGGGAAGGTCAGGATTCAGGAAGCGTTTCCCTTCACGCCTCCTCGATTGTTTCAGTAAGAACTGAGAACAGTCCAACACCGGCCTTACACACGAGAAATCTCATAGTCCACCGCGTCTTGTCGGTAGACACAAGAGAAAGTATCTAATGTAATCGGTACGATCTCGGTGTGAACTGTGAACGATAGCCCGACGGGTGCTTGCGTGTACTGTTTCGCAACTTTACAGCAACGCCTTCGTTTTAGCTTTTATAAATAATTTTGGAAGTGATATTTCAAAATAAGTACTTTAGCAATCATATTTCTCAACGATGTAGTTCTGTATAGTAAAGTTCTATGTAACTATCGGCAGGTGTTAGTACAACAAGCAAAACAATTCCCCCAACCATTTTTGTACATGAGTGCAAGCAAGCAAGTTGCATGGTTCGACTGTGTAATTCATACCGTTGCGTTTGAAATAAAATATAGTTTATTTTGACATAACACCATATTCTCTAACATTTGTTGGAATTGGTTAGTTCTATCTCTCTCGCAAATGACATCGATTTCTTATGTTGTGAATTGTGATTCTCCCTGATCTGTAAAGTTTCCTGCATTTTAATAATAATAATTACCGTTTAATTCAACCCCATTCCCATTTGTGTGCAACCAAAATAATATGCAATTAGATTTTAATTAAATATGCATTTAATAACTAGGAAGCTTCGCAAACGCTTTTTCAGACGCGTTGTTGGATGAGCGTTATTGGTGCATTGAGCTGCCATGTGTTATGCACATTTTCTGTTGTTCTGTGAAAAAATCATTAGGCCTACAAACGGATAAAGCATGTAGGTGTTATAGCGAAAAAATATCGTAAAATTGCGATTTTCATGAGAAATAATTTTCGATGCACTCAAATTTCACTCGAATATATTAATTCCTAAAGTTAAGGTTCTGTAAAAATAAACATAACAATCGGATAAAGCATGTAGGTGTTATAAGTCGAAGACAGTTTTTTTAAATTTAAAAAATCGTAAAAATGCGATTTTCATGAGAAATAATTTTTTGATTGCGCTTAAAAAAATGACAGTTCTAAGTTCAGAGCTTTCGAAGGCCTTCGTAAAATTTCATCGCAATTGTTCGTTTAGCCGAAATCGTGTTAACAAACAAAAAAAAAAAAAAAAACGGATTTTTTTTCCCAGTTTAGTAGAATGGAATCTTCGCTTCGCTCGCTACGCTCATCAAATTAAAGTTAATTGTCTAGGAAAAATTTGAGATTAAAAAGCGTTAATGGAACACATTGTTAAAGGAGAGCGTTTGATTATGATAGCTTATAAAGAGATATAGATAAATGCAAATATTCCGTATTGGTCACTGGTGGAAATTAAGGGGGAAGATATTGAGGAAAGGTTTATTTCAAATGTGTCGGGTATTTGGCGTTGGCTGCAGGGATGTTTTGTTTATTGCGCATGTTTTGTTTCATACAAAATAATTCCCCATTGTCAAGTATATAATTGATCTGTAAATTATGTGAACGCAATAGCGCCGT
>JAMZAV010012948.1:0-17659 GCA_024449915.1 Sweltsa coloradensis | reverse complement strand
GTTTCTTTTTATTTTCCCCCATCCTTCTGCACTCTAGTCCCCCCTATACATTTTCCCCAAATCGTTGACCCTTCTCCTATCCTCCGCTTTCCCCATCCTAGATCTTGAACTATGGTTGAAACACTTTCATGTGTCCTTACTAGCTGTCCATTGATCAGTTCCTCGTCCCACATATTCCCCTTCCTAACCCTGGTGAAAATTCTTGTCAAGATCTTGTAAGATCTTGCAAGATCTTGACAAGAACTTGTATTAAAAGTAAGATCTTGCCAAGAACTTGTGTTAAGTAAGGTCTTGGCAAGATTCTTAACAAGAATATTCTTGGCAAGATAACTATGGTTGAAACACTTTCATGTGTCCTTACTAGCTGTCCATTGATCAGTTCCTCGTCCCACATATTCCCCTTCCTAACCCTGGTGAAAATTCTTGTCAAGATCTTGTAAGATCTTGCAAGATCTTGACAAGAACTTGTATTAAAAGTAAGATCTTGCCAAGATCTTGCCAAGAACTTGTGTTAAGTAAGATCTTGCCAAGATTCTTAACAAGAATATTCTTGTTAAGATCTTGGCAAGAACTTGGTTAGAAACAAGATATAAACAAGATCTTGTCAAAATCTGCCACCTGGTGTTAGCATCTTGAACCTCATCAGTCATCACTAACAGTTACATCAAACAAGCCATGCTAGCCTGCATTTGTGCTGTCTCACTGTTTCAGTTCATTTAGAACTAGAGTAGACAGTTGATAATAGACCTGGTCTACATCGTAAGCAAAGGTCACACACACATTTAAATAGCTACAGATAGTTGCCATGTCTTGTACAGACCTCAGACTATGTGAGTATTTACAACCACTACTGTAGCCTAGGTAGTAGGCTTAAATGACAGTTGACTAAAAGTATTATGCCTTGCACTATAGGTCTAGGCCTGTGTTTGCCCTAGCCTGCAGGCAAGCCTACTTGCTTTGTGTTCTTGTTCACAGGGCCTAGATTAACAAGCCACGGATAAACATCTAATAAGGTGGCAAAGTTGTATCGAAATTGCATCAAGTAGGCGTACCGTACCGGTACCGCATAAATAGACCAACCACAATCTTGCCAAGATTATACAAGATCTTGTATAATCTTGGCAAGATCTTGGCAAGATCTTGGCAAGAAAAATACAAGATCTTACAATACAATCTTGCCAAGATCTTGTCAAGATCTTGTCAAGATATTGCCAAGATTTTTCACCAGGGAAGGACCCTTCTTGCAGCTCTTTTCTGCACTGCCTCAATTTCCCCTTTCCTATACGGATCCCATACAGCCCCAGCATACTCTACTATAGGTCTTACCAGCATTTTATAAGCGTGCCCCTTTAATTCTCTACTTAGCTCCTTTCAATGTTCGCATTTTCAAATTTTTCCACCTTCTCGAGGTCCTTCCCCATTATTGAGTACCGGTACCTATCCTTCCCCTAGTCCTTGTACCATCCTCTTCCTTGTAGACCTAAATCTTACCCATTTGCATTTATCTATGTTCAGACTCATCTTATTTCCCTCTACCCATTCACCAAGCTTAGCCAAGTCCTGTTTCAGGTCGTTCACATCACCCAATTTACTGATTATTCTGTAGCCTATATAACGCAGTCATCTGTAAAAAGCCTTTACCTTCTGCTCCTATTCTGTCTGCTGTCATTAATATAAATTGCTAACAGCAGTGGTCCCAGCACACTCCCCTGAGGTCACTTCAACCTCGTCGGATAGGTCCTCCCCCACCTTGACCCTCTGCCTTCTGTCACTGAGAAATTCCTTGACCCATCAGTTTACCCAATGATCATCTATAGGCCTAACCCCTTCCAGTTTCCCTATTAATTTTTTATGTGGAACCTTGTCGAATGCTTTTTCAAAATCACTGAATACTGCATCCACTATTTCCCCTTTATCCAGTGTGCTCCCAAGTTCACTAACCAGTCCCAAAAGCTGGCAAAAGCATTGCAAAAGAGAGCTTTTAGTTTCGCGTCATAGCTTAACCAAGGACGATTTGTTCCGTCTTTTCTATTGAAAACTCTTTGTTTGGATTATCGGTATCGGAAGCGTTGTACGGCAAAGCAAAGCAGCAGAGATAGTCGTGCGGATTCATCGCAAATGGGGTCGGTTACGGCGACGCCAAGGAAGTCGATGGGTTATCGGGACTCCTTCTTGATGGGTAATTTCTTGTTGTCTTTTTTTATAAACAAATCCTAGTTTGAAGCACTTTGGCGCCTCTTCCTTCCTTCCTCAGCAGTTTTTCAGCGCTTGCAACACACTTTTTCCGCTCTGCCTTTCAGTGGCCTTTTTCCCCAACCTTGACCCCGTCACTGACAATGTGATGGTCGTCGTGATCGATGTTGTCGATTATTGTTGTCCATGCTATTCATTAGCCTAGGGATACACATCAATACTTTTTCATTAGGTATCGACTATCAAAATGGTTATGCCATTATCGAATCGATAATATCGATGTCGCCAACAAAGCCTGTTCCGACCTATGCCTATAAGTGTAACCTTAAGTGTGGCAAATGTACTAAGTCAAACAATACAATCGCTTTTCGTTTTGCTGCCTCACTGTCTTCGACGTCATTGTGTTTGGCTTCTTTTATCGACTGACGCTTTGGGTTTAGAACTCAAAGCTACCGACCCTTCTGGCATTTACCCAGTCGACAGATGGGCCTATCCGCTCCTGACGTCCACACTTGTGTGTTTCAAGAGTCAAGAAAACTGAATTTATAAAAAAATTAACTGGGTTAAAACACGGTAAAAACACAACGCACTCACCCACTGTGTGATGAATGGCGGCAACCCTAAATAAGGGGTAGCTAGGCCGGTAGGCCTACTTCTGTACTTGGCGGGTCCCAACTTTTATACACTAACGGAAAGGATTTCGGGTGCGCTCTTTTCGAAAATGTCCTAGAACTAGCGCGGCGCACTGTAGCCAGCGCAAAGTTTGGCTAACCTAACGAAAGTAGTTTTGTAACGGAAAGGATTTCGGGTGCGTATGTTTTCATTGAAAAAAAATGTTGGGACCCGCCAAGTACAGAAGTGCTGCTAGGCCCTAGGCCTAGGTAAGGGCTTTTTAGGGGCCTAGGCCCTATTGGCCCCCTCGTAGGCCTAGGCCCTCTAGCCTGCTGTCAACTTTGTTCGAAATTGGGACCTATGCTAAAATTATAATGTATTTACTAATTAGTGAAGGTCCTTCCGTCAAGTAGATATATTTTACAGTATAACTTACCTATTGGAGTATTATCTGCCATTATGTCAAAGCGAAAACGATTTCGTTATAAAGTTTGTTGACAGAATCAGACGGAACGGGAAGGGAATGAGCTAGGAAACGCTATCGGCTACAGTCTAACCACCACAACAACGGCAACGCCCTTGCTTCGTTCATCGTTGCCAACTAAAACGAAAAGGTACCAGAAAGAAAGTGTGCCATTTTTCTCGATGCGTGTGCCGGTGTAAAAATAAAAAGTGATGTGCCTTATCTAACTTATGACCAAAAACATATAGTATTCGTGTTATATACGACTAAAATAAGTTAAAATTTTATTGAGGCCAAAAAGCTTCATCTTGGGTCAACTTGCTTCAGCCGTCGGCGTTAAATATCTCGATAGGTCGTAAAACGGCGTGACGCAGAGCAGCTGTTAGCGAATGTTATTGTTAGGTTAGGTTTACAAAACGCATGACAAAAGCATTGACAAAAGGCACAAAACGTGTTCAATGTTTACGTGTGTCAAATCTGAGCTACATTTTCAATAGGCCTACAAAATATGAAAGTCAAAGTTATTTCTAGGAACCCAGACTATTATCTACGAGAAACTAAACGAGATATTCATAAAGGTAATTCTGTTCATTTTCAGCGCAGAGGCTCTCAGCCTGGATCATCGTTCCTTGACCTAGCCTAGGCCTAGACCTAGTAGGCTCCTAGGCCTACACACTTTTGTGTAAGTTTTGTTGTAGCCAAAGGGCTGCAGTTGACCATGCCCTAGCGGCAATCCCTAGGCATTAGACTTTGGATCTGCCTAGCCCTCTATAGCCTAACCTAAGGTATCAATGGCAAAAGCCTAGGCCTAGGCCTACTCAAGGCTTATCGGAACTCTTTCGGTTGGTATGTGATAGTTTTTGATCAGTAGGTACTTTAGATATAAAATAGCGACGTTAAAGGTTTTGTTGGTACTTTAGATTTAAAATAGCGACGTTAAAGGTTTTGTAGGTACTTCAGATTTAAAATAGCGACGTTAAAGGTTTTGTAGGTACACATAAAAAAAACTGTCCCATCCGGAGAAAAAAAGGGGAACTCTTGTCGCTAAGCGGGTCCACTTTCAACCACACTTTTACCCCAATAAAATCAATGGAAACAACTACAAATTAGAAATAAATGTGTAAAAATTCAATATTAATAATTTATTATTAATCACCACTTTGCAAAATTAACAATTACATAGGTGAACACAATATTACTCACAGACTAATTGCACTGTTATTAGTTTGATCACGGCGGCCATTTTGGCAAAGTCTCTCCCATAGACATCCTATATAATTGATCAATGGTCTCTCCATTCTCCACCGTACCAACCAAAACACACCAAACTTACTTTTGTCCTGCGGTCCCTGTCGTGTTTGTTTGTTTGTACCTCATTCTGTTCTGGGGGGCCAGCCCCCCGACCCCGCCGGGGCTCCGCCCCTGGACCCCCGTGCTATTCGACTATTTAATGTTTACTTATAAATAACCACAATATCGCAAAAGGTTGGTAGGCCCTACACCTACTAAGTAAATGACAATAACAACCAAAATCCAAAATGGCGCGTTGATCAGAGTGAGACGACGTTCATGTTCATAATGTAATTATTTGACATTATTCGTGTAATTCGAGAGGGTTTACTATTAATTACTCATTATACTTACTTAATATTAACTTATTTCTAATTTGAAGTTGTTTTCCATTGATTTTATTGGGAAAAAAGTGGTGGTTGAAAGTTGGACCGCTTAGCGACAAGAGTGCCAAAAAGGTCCGATGGAGCGCTAGTGAGCAATCAGCTGTTTAGCAGATGGCCGGGTAAAAGGGGATAGCTGCCGTCCACACGCTTGGCTAACATTGCATGGACCCAATCTTGAAACCTACTTTTTCTGTTGAAACGTCCAGTTACACAATAGAAATGATTCAGAACTATAGGTTTTGATACCTTGTGGTATAGTTAAAGTTTAAACATAATGAAAATCTGTAAAAAATAAGTGATTTTATATAGGGTACGTTCTTCTCACGTACTGCATTTCAAATTACTAGCGCCTATGATTTGTTTGCCCTAAATCTAAAACAAAGAGCATCAATTACTAATCCCAGAGTATAAAATATCCTTGTAGTATAATAATATGCTAATGCAAGCGTGGACTAGTAATTTGACAAAATGTTAATGGCCTAGAGCTGTGATAAACTGAGAGAACAGCGCGGAAAATTGACGGCCGCCTAGCTTGGTCTAGGGCCTAGGCCTACTGCTTGCCAGTTTCAACCATCCCTAGGTGTCAACTGTCAAATGACTCGGCTAGAAGAAAACTAATAATTTTTGTTACTAAAATATAAATTTAGAAAATAATTAACCAGTCTGTATCCCAAAACTATCAATTTATTTCAATAAATTGGATAAGCTCCGTCAGCTGTGTTGTCTAGGCGTGTTGATCTCGCATTTACAGCCAAGTCGCCTAGCCTAGGGCCTAGCAGATGTGCAAAACTCTGGCTTAAATAATAATATTCTGGCCAGACTTAATTTCGTATGTAGGCCATCACACCCTTTCGAGCTTCTTATATTATTATTTAATGAAGAGCCTACACGAAATAATAAACATGTAGGCCCAAGGCCTACTTTGACACCGCACCAAAGCAAATCTAGGCCTAAAAATCTCGCGTGAACGGAGCTGACAAAGGCATTTAAATGTGCAAAACGAAGGGCGATATGAGGTTGAATCCATTTTTCAAACATCTGGTGTAATCTGCTTACATATATACACAGACATTAATCGGTAGTGTAATCGCTAGATAAAATAATGTCTCAAATATATGCTTCATTCAAGAACCTGTCAACATTCACTGCCGAGACCCAAAAGTCAAGTTTAGATAATACCTTTTAGGTAGTTTTGTATGAGTAAATGGTTGAAATGGATGGAAATCTATTTGGTTACTGTATTTTATTGCTTTCTAAATTGCAATTTTGGTGAATTAAATATACAATCATAATATTTCTTAGTATTTTCGTAGACTGACGCGATTCACAATGCGTTTTCCTATCAGGTGGGCGTACCTATCCCCGATTCTCTAGTTCCTCACTCGCGCGCCAGAGAGCCATACTGTTCCTTGTTTCCTCGGATACCAACCGAAAGAGTACCGGCTTATCATCATCATCATCCATTAACGTTTCCCACTTCTGGAAGGGTCAGCTTGGATTTTGCAGTCAAATTTTTCCACTTCTTTATCCTCCCACAACCATATCTTTTCCACATCTCCCAGCTCTCTCCTCTTGCCTAGGCTCTGTACCGGTAATTCTGTTGCTAATCGTCTCCAACCACCTCTTCATGGCCGCTCGTGGCTCATTCAGAACACAACCTTTGACCGTTCTTCGTAACTTTTTGGTTAACTCCAAAATAAAATCATCACGTTTTTAACTAAAATACCGGTATTCGAAAATACGCAAAAAGCAACAAAACCTTTGACGTTTCTATTTTAAATATTAAGGACTAGGGATGCATATCAATAGGTACTTTTTTCATTATCGATTATCGAAATGGAAATGTCATTATCAAAGCCTACCAATAAAAAATTCAAGCCTGTTGCAATGTAGCCTAGATGGAATCTCAATGTCAAATGTGGTAGACTAAATGAAATTCAAAACAATACAATCTCATGCCACTCGCAGCCTCGTCCCTGTCTGTGTTGTCTTTGTTTTTGCCTCCCGCTATCGGCTAAGTTCACTCCCAAACATAAATTTTGAGTACCTAAAACACCTTGTGACCTAGATAGGCCTATTATTATGTCGGTATAATCTTAATTTGACGGGAATGTTATTTTACATTAAATTTATGATTTTCCTTTTTCTAATTGAATATTATTATGTGTTTACTTGGTTTTTGGGCGCGGAAAGTAGTTTCTGGACTTATTTAATCACTTTTAGTTTGATTGAATAACACACGCAATCCCTACCCCTGAGCCCTACACAACACTCGTCCAACTTTTCAACACAGTTTTTTCCAAAGAAAAAGAATAAAAAAACAACTTCAAAATAGAAACAATGAAGAAGACCTCATTATTAACGATTTATTTATACTAATCACTCTGAAAATATACCAATTAAATAGAATAACACATATTTAACACAAACACTCGCTCATTTCACTGTCATTGATCCGCCATGTTTGGTATTTACGTCTTGATTTTACTTACTAGGCGTACCAACCATTTTCGCTAAAATACTCCACCTACAAAACCTTTAACGTCGCTATTTTAAATATAAAGGACTTTCACCACAAAAGGATTTTCGTTTAAAATAGCGACGTTAAAGGTTTTGAAGTTTTTTTTTATTATAACAGTAAAAACGTGATGATTCTATTTTGGATTTTTTTGTGTTCTTGTAAGGTAACTTGCAGTGAGTACATCTCAGCACGGTAGGCCTAGCCCGCGTCGCTCCGCGCTACTTATAACTTACTTTTGTTTATAAAACAGAAGCTGAAAATTATTTTTAATTGGTTTCCGCGCATTTATTTTTAATATACTTTGAAATATCAGTGATTTGGCAAAGAAAATAAAGTAAAAAAACAAAAAATTGCAATTCCGTCAAACTAGTAGAGTTCCTATTATCTCTATCTGCCCATGCGGCAAATACGAATTATGTGTTTTGGGCCGTTTTCAACCATTAGGCCCTATTGATATTTCTATTACTACTACTTACTAGGCCTACTTATCGATTACCTATTGAGATCTTACCAATTAATTGATTACCGGTATTGATTATTGTTAACCGCATCCCTGTTTAAAGGACTAACTTAGAAAAGGATTTTATCCAAAAAGGAACGTTAAAGGTTTTACACATTTTTTGTTAATAGGTAGGCCTAAACCAGCAAAAGCATGATAATTTTATTTTTGACCACCCCCCCCCCCCCTTCACCACCAATTAAAGTTTGGTAGGGTTGCCATTCGTCCCGAAAAATCGGATTGTCCCGATTTTGAACTCTGTATTTTTCATGTCCGGAAATTCGGGAATGTCTCGATTTCCAAATCCTTGGTCCTACTCATAGGCCTACTTGTTTCAAAACCGTTTTTTTTTTTTACAGAATGACTATTCAAATATGACACAACACTCTTTAACACAGAACTACTCAGTTAATGAATTCTTTCACATTCTATTCCAGGCCACAATGCTAATATGGAAAGAATATTTTCCCTGATGAACTGTCAGTGGACAGATCAAACAAACTGACTTCTCATTAGTAACTGTAAGGTCAATCCTCCTTGTGCAATATAACTTTTAAGGGTGTAAATTGCACAGAGTTTTATGATTATGTGAAAAGTAATTCTTAGTTGTTATCATTCATTTCATTTCATTTTTATTAGCATCCAAAGACTTCACATAAGTACAAAGTATAGGATTTGTCCTATACCCACCCAACATCAAATTAATTTTATGAAATTGTGAATTCTATCATCACTACAAACATGAAAAATGAAGGCCTAATGCTTAAACGTCGTTTTCTGGGCACACATCGAAAAAGTTCCCCAAAATTTTTCCGCCTACAAATGTCCCGAATTTCAATCTGAGAAATATGGCAACCCTAAAAGAGTCCTATATTGTGAAATGTTGTAGCCCAGTGGTTCCCAAACTTTTCAGACAGTGTACCCCCTGAGCAGTTTGGATCCTACCATGTACCCCCACCTTCTAAAAACTAGAAACAGTAGAAATGACATCCCTTTATTTTTATGTTGCTCCTCACTAATGGGAAGGATGTGCCTGTTTACGGGAACAAAGGGTTTTAAAGTCCGGCGTTATCGGTGACAATTTCAGAACAAATCACGCACTGAGGTTTAGGTTGATCTTTGTCACCAATCCACGTAAATCCAAGTTCAATATATTTTTCATCATATTTACGTCTTTTAGATTTATGTTCCTCTGTTTCTGTACCACCCACTGTATGCACTATATTGCGAGGTTCACTCACTGTTTGTGATGTACTGCTCCATGCTATTACAGAAGGTACCTCTTCTTCACTCTCAAGAACTGTCACATTTTTCCTTTTCACACTTGATCCATTTTAACGCTACAACTTGTAAACTCAACTCACAATAAATACACATAAAAAAACGTGCCTTCACCCTTCACTTGTGATGGCCTATTCACTTACTACTTGCTTGCGGACAGGTTGCTAGTTAACGTTGCACTGATATGTGCACAACGCGCCCCATCTACGATAAGATAAGATAAGCTCCGCCCCCCCCCCCCCCCCCCCCCCCCCCCCCCACCGACCCCTTAGCAGGTGTCGATACGTCACTGCTGGGGCTTGTAGTCCAGTCAAGTGAGTGAGTCATTGTGCTGTAGGCCTACGCGGAATCCAGTTGTGGAACTCAGAAGAATGTAATAATGCTTTTGTCCAGTGTAAATATTCTTCACAAATTAATGGCTTTTAACAAATAAGCAAGGTTTATTATGAAGCAGTAAATGGCAATTTTTGGTTATCCTGGAATTTTTCGCGTACCCCCTGGAAACTCCCCGCGTACCCCTGGGGGTACGCGTACCACAGTTTGGGAACCACTGTTGTAGCCTATTGATGAAAAAATAACATTAGGCCTATCTAGCCTAGGCTAAATTAATAAAGATTATTATCCACAAGGCCTAATAATATCCTCAGTTGTAAATCAGTTTTAAAAAAGTAGGCCTTTTACTGAATTGAATATATGCCTGCATTTAGATCTATGCCTTAAAAACCTAGTTACTACAACCTTGAAAATTGCCATGTTGAATACACCGGTTCCCCACAGATCACCGAAGTTAAGCAACATCGGACGTGGTCAGTACTTTAATGGGTAACCACTTAGGAACACCACATGCTGAGCTGGTAAGGCAACAGGGGTGAAGCAGATCGACAAAGTGTGCCCCGATAGAAAACGATCCTTGCGTTGTCACCCTTACCCGCTTGCTGAGAACAATGCGTAAAACATGTTTCTGGTGTTGATAAAAAAATTGATGTGTACAATTTGAGACTGCTATATATATATCGTCTTAAGAGAGAGGTATGTAGTGAAATGACAAATGATTAATTCTTAATAATATGGTCATTGTTTTAGTTCCTCGTAATTATGACCCAAGTCTTCATCCGTTTGAGGCGCCTCGTGAATATGCAAGAGCATTGAATGCAGTAAAGCTGGACAGAGTGTTTGCCAAACCGTTTGTTGGCAATCTGGATGGACATCGCGATGGAGTGTCCTGTCTTGGAAAACACCCACAGAGATTGTCTGTGCTAATCAGTGGCTCATATGACGGCGAGGTAGGCTTCCTCTTATAACTTAGAGTAGGGCCTACTTTTAAAGTTAATGAAGTATGATGGAAGGCGGAAGGCCATACTGTAAGATATATGAAACAATGAATAGAACCTAGACAGGGTCTGTGCCCATCCCACCACCTTTTGATAAGGCCTACTAACATAGGTACAGGTAGGCCTACCACTACTTAAGAGGGGGCGCTGAGCTCAACCAACTAAAATGGGTACTTTTTCGGATGGGATGGGCCAACTTTGGAAGAGTGGGGGGGGGGGTACTCTTGCAGTTGTGGGGGTCCAACTTGTTAACACTGCTATATTACGGGAAAAGTAGGTTAGGGGGAGTGGGGGGGGGGGGCGAAAAGCGCATACGTTTTACAATATTATAATAGTTATTAATATTTGTGCCCCCCCCCAGTCCCCCTAACCTACTTCTCCCCTAACATCACAGTGTTAAAAAGTTGGACCCTTTCCAATTGCAAAAGTACCGTGCCCCCCCCCCCCCCCTGTGGGGCCCACGAAGCGCGTATGGTTTTAATAATAATTAGACATTGGATTTATATGCAGATGCATGTTTTGTTCTGAATATGCAGACTACTGGAACGTCTACTTAATTCCATTTCACACAATTATGAATCTACAGTATTAATTTTATAGTGCATATAAATGCATATATGAAGGTTACTGCATAAAATTGATGTGCGTTCTTAAACCGGCATAAATCAGAACTTTTTTATGACAAAATGCATAGTATTTATTTATTTTATTTGAAAATATTTAAGTAAAAGTGGTGAATGGTGGGTCAGCAACGGAATAATGATTCCCCCCTGAAAGTGTGTTTCTTTGTCCAGACTTCCAGACATTAAAAGATAATGGTCAAATGACGTGGGAATTACAGGTCAATCATGGTAAGTTAAACAGACCTGACATCTAACCCCCCCCCCCCTGCTGTGCATAAGCATAGCATTTCTCATACAAACATCTTCATTCTATCTTTCTTTTGTGGAAGTATATGGTCTTGATTCTCAGAAGTGATTTTGTTCAATTGAATTTCTATCACAAGTAGAAGCAAGCCTTTTAGAGTTGAGGAATTTAAATCACAAAATGGCATGCCAAAAAAGTGTCTTTCAGTGAGGGTGGGGAGGAAAAAGAAAATAAGATAGGCACGTAATTATTATTTTTAACGTTTTTGTTCCCACGTGTTGCCAAACGAAGGGAAACGGGATTATTTTGAGTGTGGCATATTTTTATTTTTAAGGGTTTATTTGTGACTTTTAAAGTGTGGCATAAATGCATGCATATTTGGGGATTTTTAAGTGCATATAAATCCTATGTCTAATAATAATAATAATAATAATAATAATAATAATAATAATAATAATAATAATAAATGAAATATTGTAAAACATACGTGCTTCGTGCCCCACCCCCCACTTCCCCTAACCTACTTTTCCAACTTGAGGTTGGGGAACAGGCTGATATTATCGATGTGCATCCCTACTTTAAAGGTGTTTGCAGGCTACTTTGTAAATGGTTAACTAACATTTCTAGGCCTAGGAATTACATGTAGGCTACCTATGCTGAGCAGCCTAACACCTACAGTGTAAATATTTTATTTATTTGTGTTTTTTCCCTGCAATTAGACATCTTGTACACCACCATTTGTACCTCTATGTACAAATCAATTGGTGAATAAAATATATTTTATCTTATCTTAATGAATGATAAATAGATAGGGTTCCACAGATACTACAGATACGAGGGCAATGGTCAAACTAATCTTCTGCCAGAGCGCAGAACGATCAGCAGTGCATTATTGTTGTTATGGTTGTAAGTGACTGATTTCCTACCGGAGTGCAGAATGATCGACGTTTGGTCACAACTTGGCACAACCATGTGTAAGTTCTGTAGGAACCATAATTAAAGAGTCCCGAGACCAAATCCCGATCCTGAGAACATGGCGGAGAATCCAGGCGAACCAGCTTGGCATTGCCCTATTGCATTGAATTGGATGAGGTTCAACCTTAAGACTCATTTAATCTTGTGATCACTGATCATAGATATCTGTCTACCGTTCTTTTGATTGTGTTGTGTGCATGCAGTACGGTATAGACTTCTATCAAGTTGTTTTGCTTTCTCTGGCCCAAAACCGATCACCCCCAAAACCCTGAAAAAACTATGTGGGTGGGTTTTTTCCTAAGTTAAGGGTACCCTACAAGTTCCACGTGTTGAAAATTGAATACATTCCCATTAAAGTTTCCTAACATTAGACTGGACGTCCTTCTGTATGTTGCTTCTGAACTCAATAAATGCCAGTAGGAATACACACTAGGACTATGTAGCTCCTTTGACATTGAATTGTTTTGTAAAATGTTTACTTGAAATCTTCTTTAGGTACGATTTTGGGATCTACCTCAGCAAAAGTGTACACGCACCTTTCAGGCACATAATGGTTTTGTGCGAGGTGTGGCCTTTAATCCCAGTGGAGAACATTTCCTCACTGTTGGAGATGACAAAACCATTAAACTTGGGATATGGAAAACTCCACACTTAGAGACGTTGGAGAGCCAACAAATACAATTTTAAGCAAGGTAGGCATAAGCGTATTGTTTGGGTGAAATGAACCTTTGACATGTTGGACATAATGGCTTTTATTTTTTCTTTGTAAGACTTTTTAAGTTATTTTACATTTGATTATGCCTAGGTATTTTTATTTAGGCCTAATAGGCCTAGTATTATTAGTCTAATTAATTTTAGTTTGTTTTAACATGGAATAGTAGTAGGCCTAGGCTATTTAATTTGTTATGATTCTTAATGGGGGATGCACTATTATACAGTATACTCATAGTGCATTCATTCGTATTTTGACAATATTATTAAATAGCATTCTTAAAAAAAATAATGCTATGTGTAGAATTATTGTTTTTTGCTGTAGGTATGCTTGACACACACATAACAAAAACTTGTAGAAATACAGCCAAACCTTACACACTCAAAAGGAATGAGATCTAAAAAAGGGCCAAGCTCATCTACCCTTCCACATAAACGTACAGTGTCCCATAACAGCATCCTCGAAAAGCTTGGCAAAATAGAATTTGCTATTATTAATTTAACGTAATAGTTTATCCAAGTTCTTTTTTTCTAATTAATTTAAACGTAATAACATGCAAATTCTATTTTGCCAAGCTTTTCGAGGATGCTGTTATGGGACACTGTACGTTTATGTAGAAGGGTAGATGAGCTTGGCCCTTTTTTAGATCTCATTCCTTTTGAGTGTGTAAGGTTTGGCTGTATTTCTACAAGTTTTTGTTATGTGTGTGATCTCATTACTTTTTCAAGTTCCATTACAAAATTATTTGCTAAAATATAATATTTTTATCAAAGTTGATTTAAATTCTATGGTATTAGCAGTAACAATATAGGATGTAAAATATCTAGACCCGGATTCATGTACATCCTGGGTATAGGTGGTATAACCATGGTATAACGACGGTATAAGGACTGGACCCCAATTCTTGAGTTCGTGGGAGATGAGTTGAAAACGCAATTTTGAAAACGAAGTCGTTTTCGTTTTCGAAGGAATTGGTATTCTTGAACGGTATCGTGGAAAACGTCATGGGTTGTGAGTTGAAAGCATTGATATTAATTAAACCCCTATAGTAGGCTAGATTAGCAGTCTCCTATACCTCCGCACAGGCGCGAGCGTAGCAAATTGAAGACTCAACCGGCCCATTTCAAGATGGCGATTTGGTGTTTTAATTTATGCTTTTTTAATGCAATAAAGTATTTTACTGGATTGTTTGATATGGTTTTAGCTTGTGCAGCATGGTATTAAACAAAAGAAACAATACGAAGTGATTGCATAAGGGAATTTAGTAATCATTTGGTGTTAAAGGCTAGTATGCTTACCTGTCAACCTGGCGGCAATCTTGAGAACTATTTGGCCACAAATCGCTCCCATTTGATTAACATGTAAACTGTCATTTTAAGATGGCTTCTAATTGTACCGGAAGTGGACCACCGACTGCTGGTCTAGCCAATTATATAGGATGTCTATGGTTGAAAGAGTATCACGAAATCCAAACACTTTAAAAAGATTTGCGTAAAGCAAAGAGCTCGAAAAAGTTCTATATTTATTCTAGATGGCAGTGCCTTCATAAACGCGGGCCAATCGAAAGACAAGTTGTATGAAATGATTTGATTGTTGCAATTATGTAAACAAACAGTTGAGCAAGTTCATATCAAAACAATGTTGTGCTGGCATAGGGTTGGCTAGGCTTGTCAAACATGTAATGTAAGTATGAATTTTACTAGTCCTATAGCCAAATGGAACTTTAGACCTACACTTTTGCATTATAAATAATTTTCCACATCTGGGCTCGGCCAGGGACGGTTTCTGATTTGTTTTATGAGAGTATAATGACACCTTTTCTCGTTCCACACAAAGAAGAAAAATTTTAAATGTCCGCTATTTGTTTACGTATCGCACTTTCCCGCCTAACTCTGCTTATACCGTCAACAAGTGTCAAGTAACTATGGTTACTTGTTGATTGTATGCCAAGTGTTTAAGGCTTATTTTAAAACCTTTATTTGGAAGCCTTCCAACAAACTTTTTCAACTTTTTTTTTCAAAAGAGACTATATTTCTATAACCTTAATGTCCATGTAAAATATGAACATTGTAGTCACACCCGTCTGGTCAGAATCGCGGGCCGACGTATTAGATGTTAGCAGTAGTAGGCAGTAGTAGGCAGTAGCTAACATCCTTAAAGTGATTTTGAGCATGTTTCAAGCCATTTTTTCACCAAGAAGGAATAATCGTACCCCAATAAAATTTGGCATGTGTTGTCAGGTACCTAAATCCCCTCGATTGTGATAGTTTTCAAGTTCACATCACGTTACATGACGGCTGGGTAACACCTCGAAATCACCCAACTCTGCTTGGTGTATAAGGTGCTTGAGTGTGTAGCGCACCGCGGCTTGGCTGCGGCGCCCTAACGGGCACCTAGATCATGATAAAGGCCTAAGTAGACATAATTTCTGCAAATGCTACAAAATGCTATTTTTACTAAGTAGGGGAGAGCGGTATATAGTGGGTATTTGAGCTTTCTGCTTAAAGTCTAAGGGACTAGGCCTATGTTTTAAAAATCTAAAATATCTGTTTACTATGAAGTATTTACCATTCCTATTATTGTAGGCCTATTTAAATATAGGCATTCCATTGAAGATATTTAAGATATGTAACTTCAATTCTATAACTTTTGTGGCTCCAGTATTTTTGGTAAATATTTGGAGGGAATCAAAATAATTTGATAGAAACCAAAAAATTGAGATTGTCAGTTCATTTGGCACTCACTTGGTATTGTGCCCTACTCATGAAGAGAGCCAAACTGACACATAAAAAAATAGTATCTTATTGCAAGTCGGATGGTCTCTACTGGGTCACTCTATTGCGGCCTATAATGGGTCATGACTAACAAACCAAGTTTAACAAAGATCATATCAACAAAGGTCATCAATAAAGGCACATTTAATAATACTGCACAACCTGTTTACTAAGAGTGTTTGTATGAAGGTATTACTGGATCATGCAAATGGTCCACTACGTCCACAAATATCTTAACATTGACCCACTATACCATTATGGTGACCCACTATTGACCGGGGGGTGGAATGTAGTGAGTCGAATGGTTCATTATATTTTATGTCGATACTAATTGACCCACTATTGACCGGGGGTGGCATACAGTGGGTCGAGTGGTACATTCTATTTTGTGAAGATATTAACCAAAACAAAATACTGGTACCCAATTAAATATATTATCTTCTACTTACATAATTTATTTCCCTTGATTAAAAGAAAAAGTTTAAAAAAATATTGAAATTTGATGGAATAAAGCCAAAAATACTATAGCGACCCAGTATATACCGCTCTCCCCTATTAATAAGGTTTGCCTATACCTATTAGAACAGGGAATATTCCACTTCCGTCAAATAGGTACTGTACAAATATATTTTTTAGAAGAAGTATTTTGTCCCGATTACAAATATGTAGGCCTACTTTGTTTTTCCGTGAAATAATAATCCAATGATTTATTGTCGTTTTAAAAACAGCATTTTTTAAATATTCTAAGAGCGGCAAAAACGACTATGACGTCAGAACCGTGTATCCAGACATACATCCAGACGGCGATGTTTCAAACAATGCGGCGCCGAGCGTAGCCTACAGTAATGTAAACAGATGGGGGACATTTTACATTTAGCGCCTAGCCGGAAAACGAGAAAAGTTGACATTGCTCTCAAAAAACAAAACTGAAACAGTCCTAGGTCTTACATTTTCTCAAAGTATGAATGAAGAGGCACCCTGGCCAAGCAACAACAGAAGGGGCAGCTTTTCTCTTGTTGCCAAGAGTCCTGGTTCGAATCCAGGGTGAGTCATGAATGTTTTGTCTCCCGAGCACTAGAGTTGGGAGGGAAGCCCCCTTACTGGTTGTGCTGACGGGTGTGGCTCATTATGAATGGTGTTTAAAGTAATCTTGCTGATGATGACAACATGCATGCAGAATTTGCTTCTTCCGTGGCCCTACCACAGGTTTGGTTACATGTTGTGAGTTTTGTTTGCATGTAGTCAGCTGATTTTTAGTGGCCACCATCTGCCTGATGAGTCCCAGAAGGACGAAACGCGTCGTAGATTAAGGTAACAACTTTAAATTAGTTGCAGTTGTCAACAGCAGGTGAAAAGTTTTGTCGCCCCCAGCTCTTCAGGCTGGGATTTATGTTCTCTTTGCTTTCCCAACCTGTCAACCCTACTCCAATATAAAATAGTAAGTGGAATATTCCCTAGTGAGCTATTGACTATTGTATGTAAAAGTAAAACGTTCATCATTTAAGAACCAGAGCCTATATAATTATAAATGTTGTTGGTCCAATTATGAATAAATGGTATTATGCATCTAGCCCCTACCTATGTGTGACTCAAGTGTTGTCTTTCCAAGTAGCTAGGCTACCTATGCAGAAAACTGTTACAATTTTGGAGGTTCTGGGTTCGATCCCCAGTCGGGCATACGTTTATGACAATTGCTATCATTCACTGATGATGATGATGGTGGTGGTGGTGGTGTGGTGGATGGATAGGGGTTGT
>JAMZAV010012947.1:0-17304 GCA_024449915.1 Sweltsa coloradensis | reverse complement strand
GCTGCCATTTTATACAATTTTTTTCCTTTGTGGGGGATATTGGGCTTAGGCCCTACATCTTTTTGCTGTTTGTTTCCTACCAAGGCGTAAAATACTTGTAAGCAATATTCGAAGAAAGCGTCGAAATTCAGCGAGAAGCGATTTTTTTTTGGGGGGGGGGCTCACGGTCTGACCAAATTTAGCCCCTTGTGTTTTGGATGCTAGATATTTATAATGGTTAAGAGAATGTTTAATTTCAAGTTTGTACAAAACTACCACGCCTTAGTAATTCGGTGTTTTGATTATCATCCAAATTTTTTATTTTTCCGGTCACTGTTACCCAATTTTGGTTTTGAAAGCAAAAGGCACTGCGTCTGACTCTGAGGTACATAGTTAAGTGTGGTCCAAGTTTCATAGTTCTAAGATGTACCGTTTTCTCCGTAGGCTCTTATAACTCCGCGGAGAATTATTAGAGCTAGCCAGTCAGCCAAAAGGATTTCAACGAGTTGAGGCACTCTTTTAACACAGAACAGGTTATTGTATTGGGGTCATTTTTTTTTGGTAGGTCATGGACCACATATCAGCTCATATAGGCCCTACCCAGTTTCAAGACTGTAAATCTTTCGGGGCAGCATGTGCAGATAGCTGAAAACCCCACAATTTGGGTAGCTGTATACTACATGCCGACTGCCGAGTTCGGTCGTTGCCTTGTAAATACACGTGTGGCGCTTGGCGGGCGACGACTGCCACCCTAGATAACAATTTTTTAATTTAGTTGATATTAATTCAAACTTGATGACATAATTTCAAACTAAAAATGTGAAAAAAGTTAATAGACAAAAGTTTTTTTGGATGAGCGTAGCGAGCAAAGCGAAGATTCCATTTCACTACACGGGAGAAAAAAATAAGGATATTTTTTTCCTTTTTTTTGTATTTTTGTGTGTTTGTCCACACGATTCCGGCTAAACCGATACTCCAATTGCGATGAAATTTTATGGAGGCCTTCGAAATCTCTGAACTTAGAACTGCCACGTTTTTGAGTCCAATCGAAAAATTATTTCTCATAAAAATCGCAATTTTTTGATTTTTTTCGATTTTAAAAAAAAATTCTTCGACTTATAACACCTAACCTACATACTATATCCGATTGTTATGATTTTTTCACAAAACCTTAATTTTATGAATTAATATATTCCTGTGAAATTTGAGCGCAATCGAAAAATTATTTCTTGTGAAAATCGCAATTTTACGATTTTTTTAAATTTTTAAAACATTCTTCGACTTATAACATCTACATGCTTTATCCGATTGTAATATTTTCACAGAACCTCAAATTTATGAATTTATATATTTGTGTAAAATTTGAGCGCAATCGAAAAATAATTTCTAATGAAAATCGCAATTTTACACATTTTTTGTTTAAAAAAACATACGCTCATCCAACAACGCGCCTGAAAAAGCGTTTGCGAAGCTTCCTAGTAAAGGTGGATCCACATAAAAACGTTAGACGTAAGCATAAGGTTTTAACGCGTACAGTGTGTAAGCGGGCCAGTAGGGCCTACACATAGGCCTAGAAACGTAAGCACAAAGAATTTAGCCCAAGATGTCTTCTAAGTTCTTTGCAGAGTGAACAGAGAGAACTTTGATTAAAGAAGGATTCGAAGGTTATAACTTATAGGGCAATTCCACACTAAAGTGATCATAACATAAAGAAATTAAATATTTACAATAATGTTTGTAATTTATAAAAATTATAGGCCTATAGTAGGATGTTCATAAACATCATTCCCTGAAAATTTCAATACAAACAAAAATTTATTTTCCATTTTAAGCGGGTTTTTATCAACAAGTGGATATATTGGATGAGCATAGCGAAGATTCCATTTCACTACACTGAAGAAAAAAATCCGTGTTGTTTTTTTTTCTCTGTATTTTGGTGTGTTTGTCAACACGATTCCGGCTAAACCGATACTCCAATTCAAATTGTGATGAAATTTTCTTGAGGCCTTCATAATCTCTGAACTTAGAACTGCCAGGTTTTTGAGCGCAATCGAAAAATAATTTCTCATGAAAATCGCAATTTTACTATTTTTTCGATTTTTAAAACCATTCTTCGACTTATAACACCTACATAGGCCTACTTTATCCGATTATAATGATTTTTTCACAGAACCTTAATTTTATGAATTAATATATTCGTGTGAAATTTGAGCGCAATCGATTTCTTTTTTTATATATAAAAATTGCACTTTTATGATTTAAAAAACAAAAATTACGATTGTTTTCGTTTTTTGAAAAATTTCTTCGACTTAGTAGGCCTAATAATGATTTTATCACAAAACAGCAGAAAATCTGCATAACACATGGCAGCTCAATGCACCAATTACGCTCATCCAACAACGCGCCTGAAACAGCGTTTGCGAAGCTTCCTAGTTTTAGTAACACATAATCTTTCCCTAAATGCTAATTAAAAAAATGTATTAAAATGTAATAATTTAAAGATGACTATTATGAGAACTAAATGCCTCAGGTGTTGTTAAAATCAAGACTATGGCGTGCTTTAAAAGTGCATTGTGTAAAACTCATTTTTCTATGAATCATGTTGATTGAGTTTCACACTTGTAATTCTGTTACAAAAAAGCACTGTTTTCTCTTTAAAAGGTGAAATAAAGAAGATTTTATTTTAATTTTTTAAAATTTGTAATGTTAATGATGCGAGCATTAAAATAATACTCTAATTTATATGAATAGGCCTACCTATATCATTAGTTTATTTAATTTTAGGCGTAACAGAATAACCAAATCGTAACAGAATTATTTTAAACCAATGTTAAAGCGACTAAAATTATGTTTAAAAAGTCATAGGCCTACCTATTTACTGACTAATGACATGTTATGTTTTAATTTTTGTGACACTCTGAAACACATAATTAAATTATTTCAATCACAAGCATAATTCTGTAACATCCATCATGTGATTCTGTTACACAATACATTAATTAATATTAATTATTTTTTTGGTTTATTTGGATTAAGGACGCGTCTAACGTAGGGATTTAAAAGGTACCAATTTTTCCGGAAATTTTGGAAAAAAAACCGTGTTTTTTTCCGTTTTTTTCCGGGCACGTCGGAAAAATAGGAAAAATTGGAAAAAATGAAAAAATTGGTTTTAAGGTGCATAGGATAAATAAAATTGATATGAATGTAGTAATGTAATGATTATTTTTATCAATAAGGTAGCCTAATTAGTTTACATATCTCACAGTTTTTAATTCATTATTTTAATAGTAAAATGAAAGGTAAATGCCTTAGTTGTTCTTGTTAGGTAAGACTAAAATTATGATTGGAATTCTCATTTCAAAGACAGTTTTGTGACCATATTGTAAAGTAATAGGGCATGCCATGGAGGGACTAAAGCTTAACATAGTATATCTATAAACAGGAGTCAAATTAATGCTCGCCCGAGGCTAGTGAAACTTTGCTCGCGCTAGTAAAAATCTAATTACTCTAGTCCGACAGGCGAGTACTTTTTCCAGAGTTCCCAATTGCTGTTCAAAAAATCTCAATATTTCGCAACAATAACTTAACGAGTTTCCAGTAGTAGTGCACTACCTAGTATGGAAAATCGTTGTAAATATGCAAACAAAATAAAAAATCGCTTAATTTAGGATTATTAATATTACGGTTAAAATTCGTTTCCGGTTGCTCCCTAGTCCCCCCTACACATAAGTCAAACCCGGCAAATATTGTGACTTAAAACATTCACATATTATACCCTATTATTGTTTTACATCAATATAACCTATTTGATTGCCGACTGTAAAATGCTCTTGGGCTAGAGGACTATTGTTGCCATTAGCCTGAAGTGCTAGTTGCAAAAAAAGTTAATTTCGACCCCTGGCTATAAATAGTAATAATTGCAAGGGATTTTGGAAAATGCTAGATGTAGTATTGCTGCCATTTTGCTGTCATTTATTAAGCGAGCGAAGCGAGCGTTTCCATTTGACACTGCCGGAAAAATTAGTCACTGGTTTTGTTTTTTTTTGTTTGTTTTTGTTTTGTTTTTGTTTTTTGTTTTTTTTGTTTGTTTGTTTGTTTGTTTGTATGTCTCGCCATAACGTTCGAACGGAGGCTCGGATCGAGTTGAAATTTTGACCATCCGCAAGCTTCGTTCTCGATTGAATGCCATTAGTTTTGTGGCAAAATCGTTCAAAAAGTTAAAAAGTTACATTAAAGTTAATCGAAAGTTTTTTCTAAAACTTAACGGGGACAAAATCTGAGATAGCCAAATCATTTAGAATGTCCGTCCGGTCACGAATATGTTAATTTTATTTTGATCCGATAAGTAGTGTAGATGGAAATTACATTATAACAAAAGTAACGTTGCCATGGCAACGAAAAGACGCGCAAAGTTTCTAATGCACTGCCACCTAGAAGTAATCAAAATACTTTCGAGGAAGCAGTCTATTATTTGTCAACAAAGAGTTTAAATAGTTTTCCCAAGGAGTCAAGGTCCTCTAGATGGCGGTGAATTTTATTCACAAAGTAAAGGTTTACACACGGGTTTACCCAAATACCTTGGCAATAATAAATAATATTGGAAACATGGCCCTGTGGACAGCGAACGTCGCAAATTTTAAAATTTTAAAAAATGTGCAGTGTGGGTCTAGCTATAGCACGTGCTCGCTTATCAACGCGTCCAACTGAGCGTTTCCTAGTAAACATCAATAGTAAACACGCGTACGTAAACACATGAAAATAAACTAACAATAATAATCTTAATTTATAATTTACCATAAAGATGCCATTAATCTAAAATGAACTACGAGGAAGTATAAACTTTATGAAAAGTAAAGAAAATTCAATTTTTCCGGAAAAAAACGGGAAAATATCCGTTTTTTTCCTCGACTTCAATTTTTCCGGAAAATTTCGAACCCTAGTCTAACGTTAGGTCATAATCAGTGGCGTGCACTGAAGGGAAGCAAAGGAAGCACTGCTTCCCTTTACCAAAATGACAAACACACATTTTATCAGTACGGTAGTAGTAATAGTTCAATATCTAATGTAATAGGTAGTATTCATTCACAGTATAATAAATCACTTTTCAGGTTTATATGAATTTATAAAATTAAATTAAAAAATGCGGCGTCAAGACCTGGACGGAGTTCAGACGTAGATTTTAAATGGTCTCAGAAGCTGCGCTTCCTACGGGGTTCGACACACATGTGCCGTGGGTGAGAGACAAAACAAAACTGAAACAAGGCGACGAATGGACATTGACGAGGGGGTGTGGGGGTGAAGCTAGTCCTAAAATGCGGGAAAATCACCCATGGCACGGCTACTTTAGTCAGTTCTCAAGTTTTCTTCGTATTGTAAGGATGGATGTAGTTGTGAGTGTTTGTGAAACACTGAAAACCCGTTTGTTAGGCGAACATTTGAAGAAAAAAAGCATTGATTGATAATGGTAGGGCAACACTCGGTCACTTTACTCAGAAAGAAAGAAGAATGGATTTCAAATTTAAATAAAGGTAAGATCGGCATGTACTTCTTGCATTGTAGGCCTAGCTATTTTTTAAAAACATCAGGCTACTGTAACACAAAATTTTTTTGATAATGATAACACATAATCCCTAATATATTCTTGTTATTTCTCTAAAATCATTTTCCAGCCACTTAGCCTATACAAGAAATGCCAAAAAAAAATCGCCTCCGGCAGCTGGGGCTTCCCCCCAGCCCCCTTTCCTTTTAGTGCTCACGAATATAGGCCTACCTTCTAAGTCAATTGCATCCCCACCTATTTGCCTCACCGCACGCCACTGGTCATAATGCACCACTCTAGCCTAGGGGATATGGGGAGGAGGTGCCCATGCTGGTCAGAACCAGCCACGGATAAGGGGAAGAAGGGGGTTTCTCACGTCGCGGTCGTCATCGTCTTTGTCATCGTTTGTTCTGTCATTGTCATCGTCGTCGGGGAAGTCGTCAAGGGAAGGGGGAGGTGTACCCGATGACGATTTCCAGAGCTCGCCTCAAGTTTCGGGAAGTAATATAGGCCTACTACCCTTCATACTAGCCGATGTTTGCGAGGTGGACTTTTTCTCTTGAATCGCCTTTTACGATTAGCAGAGCCATGCTCTGGGCCAATTCTACCCCGGGCCCAGACGGGGGGATAAATAAAATACAAACCTATCCTTACAGATGTTAACACCATTATTTGTATCTAACCTTTGTTGTATAATGTGTACAATAAATACAATTATTCCAATTTAACTCAATTCACAGGAATTTCTGATTGATTGAACCAAATTTTTACCATGGCCTTTTCTATGTAATTCTGTTACAACGGACATAATTAGCTTTATATCAATTAAATATACCGTAAGCATTTTTAAATAAACTTTAATTGGATAATTAAAAGACAACTTCTAGTTGCTATTTGCAATCATAGGGCCTAAGATCCTTACTTACAATAATCAGTAGAAATAATTACATTGTGTTAAATCTGTCTGATTGGTAATTCTGTTACCGTGGAATTGCCCTATAATAAAGATTGGTGTTTGTGGTTTGGGAAAGAAGAAAGGAGACCAACAGCTTACCTTAAACGAGATGGGCAGCTGCGTGAAACTGGCTGGTTAACATAAATATTTACAAAACAAGATACACAATGTCGTACGTATCGGTCAATGCGGCCTTGGTCACCGACCGTTAGTTCGTGACCAAGGCCAATATTTATGTTAACCAGCCAGTTTCACGCAGCTGCCCATCTCGTTTAAGGTAAGCTGTTGGTCTCCTTTCTTTCTTCTTTCCCAAACCACAAACACTAACTAGCCGATAGGCATTCTATCACAAAAAACAATATAATAAAGATTGGTAATTCTGTTCCCGTGGAATTGCCCTATGATAAAGATTATTATTAATATATAATTTTTCCAATCGATATGGATAATTATATGCAAATAATGCTCCAAGTCCTGCCAACTTTATATATTCATTACGGATGCCCAGTTGACTGTAGTAGTCAAGCCTTTCAAAGTAGGCCTACCGGTTGATGTTAGTTTGACTCAACTTTTTCGTACGGTAGGCCTACGTAAGCATAAGGTTTTGTCGTAAAGTTAAAAATTGTTCAACTTTCTTATGCATCGATTCAGTGTCTTATGCGATATAACTATGTCTTAAACCTTGTGCATTTGTGTGAACGCCAGTACGTGTTTCCTATGTTCAAACATTACGACTAGGCCCTATGCGTTAAAACCTTCTGCTTACGTCTTACGTTTTTGTGTGGATCTGCCTTAAGGTAGGCAAGAAATAGATGCCACTAGGCCAGTGGCACACTACCGCCGGTAGATAGCCTACTACTTCGGTTGGTATGGGCCAACTTTTTAACACTGCGATGTTAGGGGAAAAGTAGGTTAGGGGGAGGAGGGGGGGGGGGGGGGGAGCGCAAAGTGCGTAGGCCTATGTTTTACAATATATTATCATCATTAGGCCTATTATTATCATCATTATTATTATTATTCATATCCCCCCCCACCCCTTCCCTAAACCTACATTTCCCATTGTAAAAAAGTTGGCCCATAGGCCTACCAACTGAAGAAGTGCACTAGGCCTACCGCCAAAGCTACCGCCTAAATAGCACTAGACCTAGCCCTATAAAATGACCAAAAATGAAGGACTATGCGGATGCCCTAGCCCCTACACATAACTACGCCTAGCTAGGGCTAGCCTAGGTCTACCTCTAATCATAACTAGGCCTAGGCCTAGTAAACATACAAATTTATAACTACTTAGGCCCAACTAGAGTAGGCCTAGGCAAAGCTATCTAGACTAACTTAGTGATTGGCTTTAGAGCCAGCCTAGGGCCAAAACTTTTTCGGTTGGTATGGACCGGTTTTACAAAACTAGGGGCTACCTACTTACGTTAGGTTAGTCGATCTTTCCAGACTAGTTACCTGTGCGCTAGTTCTAGGATATTTTTGATAAGAGCGCACCCGAAATCCTTTTCGTTACAAAATTACTTCCCGGTAGTTGTTTTTGGTACTTGTTCATTAACGGGACCCCCCTCCAAAAAATTTAAAAATTCAGTAAAAACATTTCAATAGACAATCATAACTACTACAACTACTCCATCTAAGTTTCAGGAGGTCAGGAAAACACAATTATTTCGAACAAAGCCTCGAAAACTTCCTTTCCGGCTACATACTTTGCACCAGGAGTGACACGGCCTACGCCAACATACTCCACCGTACAAAACCTTTGACGTCGCTATTTTAAATATAAAGGACTGTCAATGGAAAAGTACTTTCGTTCAAAATAGCGACGTTAAAGGTTTTGAAGGTTCATTTGGTGTCCGTGAACGTCAATGTCAGCTGCACGGTGACGACTGCTCTCATGTAGGCCTATGCGTTCCAATGGACTGTACTCGTCTGAGTCACGTTGAACGTGTGAGTCAAGTTCACTGTCAGAGCCTTATTCAACTCCTCGCAAGTTGTAATTGGATGAGCGTAGCGAGCGAAGCGAAGATTCCATTTCACTACACTGGAGAAAAAAATCCGGAATGTTTTTTTTTTTTTTCTTTTTTTTGTATTTTTGTCTGTTTGTTAGCACGATTCCGGCTAAACCGATACTCCAATTGCGATGAAATTTTATGGGGGCCTTCGAAATCTCTGAACTTAGAACTGCCACGTTTTTGAGCGCAATCGAAAAATTATTTCTAATGAAAATCGCAAATTTACGATTTTTTTCGATTTTTAAAAAAATTCTTCGACTTATAACATCTACATGCTTAATCCGATTTTAATGATTTTTTTACAGAACCTTAATTTTATGAATTAAGATATTCGTGTGAAATTTGAGAACAATCGAAAAATTATTTCTCATGAAAATCGAAATTTTACGGGTTTTTTCTTTTTTTTAACAATTCTTTCACTTATAACACCTACATGCTTTATCCTATTGTAATGATTTTTTTACAGAACCTTAATTTTATGAATTATTATATTCGTGTAAAATTTGAGCGCAATCGAATAATTATTTGTTATGAAAATAGCAATTTTACGATTTTTTTCTTTTTTTAAAATTACGATTAAGAAAAAATAAAAGAATAAAGTTAATTTTTTATTTAATTTAATTTAATTTTAAAAAAATCGACTAAGTAATAAATTTTTCACAAAACAACAGAAAATCTGCATAACACATGGCAGGTCAATGCACCAATTACGCTCATCCAACAACGCGGCGGGACTTAAGCGTTTTCCTAGTTTTTTATTGTAAACAGAAATAAGAAAAAGGCACGACGATGGGGGGATAATTAACAAAAAATTTGAGGGGGGGGTCCCGTAATGAACAAGTAGGGCCTACTTTTTTTTTCAGTGTTTTTATTGAAAAAAAAGTGTTAAAAAAAACCGGTCCATACCAACCGAAAAATTACCTAGGCCTAGGTAGGAGTCAGCAGCAAGCCTAGGGGGCAGGGTAGACCCAAGGCTTACCTACCTGTTTTTCAGCAATTCAACTTGTTCTTCTGGGGGTGGGGCCGTGGGTAGGGACTGTTTCTGTACTGTGCATGTGTACCACAGTACACACACTTACCGAAAAAAACAGTATCCCCCAGCTTCCATTTGAATTTTCATTTCGTGCATTTTTACGCCCCCCTACTAGGCTGGGCACTACCTGGGGCCTATTTTTCGGCAAACCTTTAGTCTACCCCTGGGCCTCAGTTTACGAGCCAAGGTTTTTAGAAAAAAGCATAGGCCCTCGGCCTTAAATATGATCGTCACGAAAAGGAGGTTTGTAGGAAAAAAAACAGAACTTAGAAAAATACGGGTGGACAGAGCGCGCCCTATACCTGCCGTTGCAGCGGTTGAAGCCGAGCTGGGAACGAGAGTGGAGAGGGGGAGAGATTCCGAATGGGTGGTGGCAAGAAAGCGTAGTCCCTTTTGAACTACAGAAATTTTCGCGTATTGAAGTAGGAATCTTCGTTACTTTCGACAATGTGATGGTTTCTTAAAATGTATTATGCTTTTTATTCCAGGGGACAACAATCAAAGAAGTTTTTAAATTTATTTTAACATATTCCGTAGAAATTTATTTCTATGTTTTTGGGCGGAAAATCCCAGATTTCAACATCTTCATCATCATCATCATCATCATCTCATCATCTGTAGCCACTATATTATTTTTATTTAGGGGAAAGGGAAATGTTTTTTTTAAAGGGGTATTACCTTCACCCCCCAAATCAAAAAAATTTTCTTTTTGACTACTAGTTTGTTTTTAAAAACAAAAACAAATTTTGGTCCAACCGTTACCAGAAAATTTTTCCTTACTTTAATTTTTTCCTCTGACGCCCCGGTAAATCTCACATAAGAAATAACAAGGGGCGACCTTTGAGCCCCCGGACCTTAGAGGTTTTTGGTATAAATTGGCCGTCATTGACGTAGGTATACTCAGCTACGTTGCTGTAAATATTACGTAATTAGATTTGGTTTGGTCAAAATTGTTTATTCCAAGAAAAGGGGTGTAATTTCAAAAGCTTTTTATTGCGTTTTAAAGAGTGTATTTTATTCGTGCAAGTTTCTAAATGCACATTGTAGATTGGTAATGCTGTAGTATGTATAGTCTATGTGAAACAAAAAATAAGCGGGTTAAACGGAATTCCCCAAAAACTCAAATTTTCTCAAATTTCGAATAAAAGCTTTTAAAACATGTGTTTTAGGGTAAAATAATAATATAATTTTAAACAGTGATTTTAGTTTGTAACTATTGTGCTTATTAAAAAATAAAAAATCTATCAAAAACCCCCAAGATGTAGATGAATAATTATTATATGAAACCCTTTGCAAATAGGGTTCGGGGGAATGGTGAATAAAATAGTGATAGTATTATATAGAACAGAATTTTGTAACCCTTAAAATGTTAAATTAATTAATATTTTGATTTTTGATAAAGGGGCCTATTCTGCAAGGAGGTTGTTGGTTGAGGAATAGGGTGGGGGGGGGGAGGGGGTACATCAGATTCACCATTCTCAAAATCACTTTGTTATTGTTTGGCTGTAGTGAGGGCATACAAAAAATAGTAGAACGAATATTGGCCCCGCACTTTTTTAAAGGAAATAGGCCTATGTTTCCATCCAAATATAAAATTTTTTTGAAAAAAAGTTTTAAAAAAAAAATATGCATATGAATACAAAAGATTTTTGCACTTATGAGCTTAAAAATGATAAACAACAATCAACTTATACATTATACTGTATTTTTTTTTATATAATAATACCAAATCGCCTTCAACAGCCATTTTATACCCGAAATAAGGGATATTAGTTTATGACAGGCCCTGGCTTTCTCAGTCTATATTACTTGAAATAATATTTTGGGGAAAAAAACCAAATATAGTTGAAGAAAATGTGTCCTCATTAGAAAAAAAATTTAGTAAAAAATTTTTACGTTAAAACCACATTGTTTTACAGCTCTTTATGTATCTTTGATACAGTCAAACGCAGCGCGCGCGAGTTTTGCCACCCCCTCGTTCTTAAACTGTCCCCAGGTCGGCTTCACGTATTTCCGCGCATCCGTCTACCCGAAGGGTATAGATGGGCTAAAAACGAACAGAATCCCCAGCCGTCTTTATCGATCAACGAGGCTCCCCTACTTCCACCGCCACGAAAATTTTTTATAACAATGCGGGAAAATTTTATTTCAAGTTATTTACAGCTCAAACATAACAAATTTTGTCCTAAACTAACATAGGGAAAAAGCCCCAAAACATTGTTTAAAATTGAGTAAGACAAGCTATGTTTGGGACCCGATAACATCCCCTTCCTCCCTTACCTAAAGGGGTAAAGGCTGGGTCTAGCCAGCTGGCTGGCTAGCTAGGTGAGGAAATTCAGTTTTTGGGGCCCCAAAGGAAAGTTAGAGAAGCCAAAATTTTCACCGATGTCCCGTCATCTCAGTGCCATGTGCTTTAAAACGGTAAATTTGGGTTAGATACCGGAACCTTTTGATAATGCAAAAGTAACCAATTTTAATTTTGTGTTTGGTAAACAATGAATAAATTTTTTAAAAACCCAAAATTTGCGCCGATGCAGTCACCAGTGGCATTTTATTTACAAACGGTAATTGGATTTGATCCCCGGGAAGCTGAGATAAAGGAAAAAATAAAAATTTTTAATTTGGTTTTGTTGAGAAACGGATTTGGCGTGGACCCCTAAGGTAAGTTTTTAGAAGCCAAAAAACAAAACTTAATAATTTTTATCTTTTTTTTTAATTTACATTTTAGGTGCATACGAAATGGTGGGCGGAAAAAAATATATCTTTTTTTTATTTTTTTGGTCGTGGTCTTGTTGTTAGCGTATCTGCTTCCAATGCAGAAGGTCCAGGGTTCAATTCCCGCCCAAGTCAGAAGTTTTTAACTTCTGATTTGGACTTAAGTCTATCAGTGTTCATGTCTTAGAAGTTTGTAAACGGTGACTTTGGAGCCGTCCTAGCAACGAATCACATAATAAATTCAGAATTTTTCTGAATCGGCCTTGTTAATTCTGGCATTGATTCGCGGGTGTTCGCACTGTCCATACCACTGATTGCTAACATCGATCTTTGGTTGGTTATCGCTCACTCGTCGATTGCGTCGGGGCCAACTGGGTAGGCTAAGTCGCATTGATTTACTGTCCCCCACTGAAAAATCAGTAATATAACTGAGTGGGTAGACTCTAAATACAATTTATTTATTTATTTATAACTGCGATGCTCAAACCTTCTAACTAGGAAAACGCTTAAGTCCCGCCGCGTTGTTGGATGAGCGTAATTGGTGCATTGAGCTGCCATGTGTTATGCTGATTTTCTGTTGTTCTGTGAAAAAATCATTACTAAGTTGAAGATTTTTTTAAATTAAATTAAATTTAAAAAAAATTAACTTAAATTTTTTTTAATTAATCGTAATTTTAAAAAAGGAAAAAATCGTAATATTGAAATTTTCTTAAGAAATAATTATTCGATTGCGCACAAATTTTACACGAATATATTAATTCAAAAAATTTAGGTTCTGTGAAAAAATCATTACAATAGGATAAAGCATGGAGGTGTAACAAGTCAAAGAATTGTATTAAAAAAGGAAAAAAAAACGTAAAATTCGATTTTCATGAGAAATAGTTTTTTGATTGCGCTCAAATTTCACACGAATACCTAAATTCATAAAATTAAGGTTCTGTGAAAAAATCATTAAAATCGGATAGGCCTAAAGCATGTAGGTGTTATAAACTGAAGAAATTTTTTAAAATCGTAAAAAAAAATCGTAAAATTGCGATTTAAATGAGAAATAATTTTCGATTGCCCTCAAAAACGTGGCAGCTCTTGGTTTCAGAGATTTCGAAGGCCTCCATAAAATTTCATCGCAATTGGAGTATCGGTTTAGCCGGAATCGTGCTAACAGACACACAATAATACAGAAAAAAAAAGAAGAAAAAAAAAACATTCCAAGTTTTTTTCTCCAGTGTAGTGAAATGGAATCTTCGCTTCGCTCGCTACGCTCATCCAACTATCAATGAGTGAGATTTTATTTTGAATCATTGTAATAAAGTAATTTCCTCTACTTGAATACTAACATCATACCATGTACGTTCTAAAAAAATTATTAATATACCATACAAAAATGCAAAACTTGCAAAAAAGGGGCCAACCCGAAAACGAGGAATATACAAGTGGCTCAACTGCATAAAGTGGTGGTATCTAGAAGTGTGGCCAAGCCCATTACTTTGTTAACTAGGAAAACGCTTAAGTCCCGCCGCGTTGTTTGGATGAGCGTAATTGGTGCATTGAGCTGCCATGTGTTATGCGGATTTACTGTTGTTCTGTGAAAAAATCATTACTAAGTTGAAGATATTTTTAAAATTAAATTTAATTTAATAAAAAATTAACTTAAATTTTAATTTTTTTTAATGATTCGTAATTTTAAAAAAGGAAAAAATCGTAATATTGAAATTTTCATAAGAAATAATTATTCGATTGCGCACAAATTTTACACGAATATATTAATTCATAATATTAAGGTTCTGTAAAAAAATCATTACAATCGGATAAAGCATGTAGGTGTTATAAGCTGGAGAAATTTTAAAATTTGAAAAAAGTCGTAAAATTGCGATTTTCGTAAAAAATATTTTTTTGATAACGCTCAAATTTTACACGAATATATCAATTCATAAAATTAAGGTTCTGTGAAAAAATCATTACAATCGGACAAAGCATGTAGGTGTTGTAAGTCGAAGAAGTTTTTAAAAAATCGAAAAAAATCGTAAAATTGCGATTTTCATGAGAATTTTTTTTTCGATTGTGCCCAAATACGTGGCAGTTCTAAGTTCAGAAATTTCGAAGACCTCCATAAAATTTCATCGCAATCGGAGTGTTGGTTTAGCCGGAATCGTGCTAACAAACAGACAAAAATACAGAAAGAAAAAAAAAAAAAAAAAAACATTCCGGATTTTTTTCTCCAGTGTAGTGAAATGGAATCTTCGCTTCGCTCGCTACGCTCGCTACGCTCATCCCAAAAATTGATTATATCAATATCCATATTATTTTCTAACTATAATTATGAAATAAATATATTAACAAAAATAACATAAACATTAAATAAATTTATTGAAACATTTACATGTGGAAATATCAAAATAAAAAGACGCCATTCAAAATAAAAAGCTCGGTCGATGGATTTGGATTGGTTATGTCTTGGTTAGTCAGAAACGACAACCAATTCAAAAATTAATTGACCAAGCTTTTAATTTTGAATGACGTCTGTTAATTTTGATATTTCCACATGTAAATGTTTAAATAAATTTATTTAATGTGTTAGGCCTATGTTATTTATGGTAATATATATTTTATTTCATAATTATAGTTAGATAATAAAATGGATATTGATATATTATTAATTTATTATATAATTAATAAATATATTTATAATTTTAAACAAAATAATGGGCTTGGTCACACTTCTAGATCTCACCACTTTAAGCAGTTGAGCCACTTGTATCTTCCTCGTTTTTGGCTTGGCCCCTTTTTTGCAAGTTTTTGCATTTTTGTATGGTATTTAATTTAACAAAATTTTGATTTAGTTGGTTTAATATTATTTACTACAATCCAGAAATTTAAAAAAGTCCGCCCCAACCGGGATTCGACCCACGGGTCTCCCACATTCCAGGTGAGCGTCTTAACCATTAGACCATCAGGACGAGTACAGTTTAATCTCTTAATTGTAGCTGCATTATACATCTGAATGGATGAAACAGTACTGCAACCAGTGCCCTAAGGGAGACCCTCGCCGCCCCCCGAAGCGGGGGGGCCCGGCTTGTACGGGGGCCCGGCTCGTTCGAAGTATAGACCTTGTTTTATTGTTATCAAATTTCAAACTGTCCATTTTTGACATAAGAAAACAACACATTTTTACTGAAATGAGGTTGAGTCCAGTTAATTTCCAAGTCCGCTGTGGGAAGCTTTTCTTTGTCACTTCACTCGTCCCTTGAGTGAAAAGAATATATCTGCAGGCTGCACCTTTTGTTCAAACTTTTGAAAACATGCGGCGAAACGTAAAATTAGGGTGAAACTCGATGGGAAGTATTCTATTTTTAGTCAAATTTAGATTTTCAAGTGTCAACAGGTAGGTGTAGAGATTAGCTTCAGTATAGTCTTCAAAACGTGCAGACGTGTATAAGTGTGGCTCTTGAAATGCAAGACGTGATTTATAGCCACGTCTTATAGTGTTAGTTCTTATTGGATGAGCGAAGCGAATACTTTAATTTCACTGCCCCCCCCCCCCCCCAAAAAAAATTAGCTCTCTTTTTCTTTTTTTCTGTCTGTTCGCACTCACCAGGCAAACGGCATATTATGCGATCTTGATGAAAATTGGAGGGGACCTTCGAAATCTCTAAACTTAGACCTGCCACGTTTTTGGGTACAATCGAAAAAATATTTCCTTTGATTATTGTACTTTAATAACCATTTGTTTGGATTTAAATGTGATATTTTCGTAATATTTAGCTCGCGACCGGGCAAACGCCCACTTCAATCTTGATAAAACTTTTTGGGAACGTTTAAAATCAATGGATGCAGATGTTTTATGATTTTGGGGCCAATCGAAGAAATATTTCTCTTTTTCACGATTTCTTATGCAATATTTTCGTGATTTTTGGGCCAATTCTGACCAAACGGGTGGGGCTACAACGTTCATATTTTACATGAATATTAAAAGGTAATGGTGATGTAGTGCCTTTAGAAACAAAAAGTTGAAAAAGTTAGCCAGAATTAAAGAAATAAATAGAAATAAATAAAGAAATAAAGATATTAAAATAAGCGTTTTACAGGTGTATTACCAAGTAGGGCCTAACTATAGAAACTTGACGAATCAGCCAACAATCACCTACAATGCGTACAAAAAGCATGTCTTTTGGTCTCGATATATTTTTACATTCTATTGTTAATTGGTACTACCATAGCAATTAATACTACTTTATAAAAATTATCTAAAAACATAGTAAACATTGGACCGAAATATTTAAAAAAAACTCATCCATCAACGCGACTGGAAAAGGCGTTCCCGAAGCGGCCAAGCAGTAACTCATTGCTCGTGGGTCGTGATAACTAAAAATACATCAGATCTGTACATCAAAACAATCAATAGTCACTTAATTTACTTTACTTTAGTCTAGCTTAATGTCTATTATTATTATTATCATTATTATTTTATTGGATGTATTTCATACAAACTCGGTTAAAACCGGAGCTAACATGTTGTACGGACTTACGTCAAGTACTTCCATGTGTACCTATTACATACATTATTACTTTTGTCTTAACTCTAACTAAAATAAGTCATTTATAAATTCTAATATTGTTTGTAGATGATGTTTTCTTTCTGCTGTGTACGGTCGTGGCCGATTTCTCGTCGCCATCCTAGCATTTGCTCTTCGGACTATGGGAAACCACGAAACCATGTCAGGATGGAAGCTGTCTCGAAATCTCGAAGTATCATTCTTAGTTTAGAAATTTACGAACTATTCTACACGTGTTGAGTATTACTGCCTTTTGAGTCTCGATGTATACATTGGGTTGAAGATCTAGTTGTTTAATGCTTTCATGTAGCTTCTTCGGTATGATGCCGTTGGCTGATATATGAATGGGATTGTATTTACCTTTTTCTGTTTCCACATCTTCTTGATCTCAATTGCAAGTTCACTATACTTGTCAATTTTTTTCTTCCGTGGTCCAGTTTGGCACTGGGATAGCAACGTCGATAGGTAGTTTCTTGTTTCTTCTTGTCAATTATTATTAAATTTCCCGGGCTTTTGTGATTTCG
>JAMZAV010012946.1:0-17356 GCA_024449915.1 Sweltsa coloradensis | reverse complement strand
GATCTTTGGGTGCAGTTTTTTTACTCTTTTATGAACCAAAACGGGAACTGTCACTGTCAATCATTACTTCTAACTATAGAGTAGACGTGGGCAGTAGTGAAATTGCCCTGTTGTGCAGTTGATGTTTTCGCCAAAAAATTCACAAAGGCTAACCCCTTTACAAATTTGTTAATTTTGGGTCCGTCTCAAAATCAATATTTTCTTTAAAATTATTAACAAGGGAGTCCTCCCATTGACAAATAACCAATTCATTGTCAAATCGGACAGAAATTGACAGATTTACAGAAGTTTATTTTACTTTGAGCGGGATCTTCGGGTGCAGTTTTTTTACTCTTTTATGAACCAAAACCGGAACTGTCACTGTCAATCATTACTTCTAACTATAGAGTAGACGTGGGCAGTAGTAAAATTGCCCTGTTGTGCAGTTGATATTTTCGCCAAAAAATTCACAAAGGCTAACCCCTTTACAAATTTGTTAATTTCGGGTCCGTCTCAAAATCAATATTTTCTTTAAAATTATTAACAAGGGAGTCCTCCCATTGACAAATAACCAATTCATTGTCAAATCGGACAGAAATTGACAGATTTACGGAAGTTTATTTAACTTTGAGCGGGATCTTCGGGTGCAGTTTTTTTACTCTTTTATGAACCAAAACGGGAACTGTCACTGTCAATCATAACTACTAACTAAAGAGTACACGTGGGCAGTAGTAGAATTGCCCTGTTGTGCAGTTGATGTTTTCGCAAAAAAATTCACAAAGGCTAACCCCTTTACAAATTTGTTAATTTCGGGTCCGTCTCAAAATCAATATTTTCTTTAAAATTATTAACAAGGGAGTCCTCCCATTGACAAATAACCAATTCATTGTCAAATCGGACAGAAATTGACAGATTTACAGAAGTTTATTTTACTTTGAGCGGGATCTTCGGGTGCAGTTTTTTTACTCTTTTATGAACCAAAACCGGAACTGTCACTGTCAATCATTACTACTAACTATAGAGTAGACGTGGGCAGTAGTAACATTGCACTGTTGTGCAGTTGATATTTTCGCCAAAAAATTCACAAAGGCTAACCCCTTTACAAATTTGTTGATTTCGGGTCCGTCTCAAAATCAATATTTTCTTTAAAATTATTAACAAGGGAGTCCTCCCATTGACAAATAACCAATTCATTGTCAAATCGGACAGAAATTGACAGATTTACGGAAGTTTATTTAACTTTGAGCGGGATCTTCGGGTGCAGTTTTTTTACTCTTTTATGAACCAAAACGGGAACTGTCACTGTCAATTATAACTACTAACTATAGAGTACACGTGGGCAGTAGTAGAATTGCCCTGTTGTGCAGTTGATGTTTTCGCAAAAAAATTCACAAAGGCTAACCCCTTTACAAATTTGTTAATTTAGGGTCCGTCTCAAAATCAATATTTTCTTCAAAATTATTAACAAGGGAGTCCTCCCATTGACAAATAACCAATTCATTGTCAAATCGGACAGAAATTGACAGATTTACGGAAGTTTATTTAACTTTGAGCGGGATCTCGGGTGCAGTTTTTTTACTCTTTTATGAACCAAAACGGGAACTGTCACTGTCAATTATAACTACTAACTATAGAGTACACGTGGGCAGTAGTAGAATTGCCCTGTTGTGCAGTTGATGTTTTTGCAAAAAAATTCACAAAGGCTAACCCCTTTACAAATTTGTTCATTTCGGGTCCGTCTCAAAATCAATATTTTCTTCAAAATTATTAACAAGGGAGTCCTCCCATTGACAAATAACCAATTCATTGTCAAATCGGACAGAAATTGACAGATTTACAGAAGTTTATTTTACTTTGAGCGGGATCTTCGGGTGCAGTTTTTTTACTCTTTTATGAACCAAAACCGGAACTGTCACTGTCAATCATTACTTCTAACTATAGAGTAGACGTGGGCAGTAGTAAAATTGCACTGTTGTGCAGTTGATATTTTCGCCAAAAAATTCACAAAGGCTAACCCCTTTACAAATTTGTTAATTTCGGGTCCGTCTCATATAAATTATTTCCTTTGGACAGTTTAAAACTACAGTGATAATGTTAATGCATAGGTAATGATTTCGTACACCCGCGCCAACATTTAGAACCGGTGAGCCTTCGGTATCATTGCAATTGGAATGTAATTTTTTTACAGTGCAATAAGACGAACATAGTTATTTGTACTGACTAAAGATTTTGTCGTAGTTCAATTAGAAACTGTTCCAGACTCGATTGTAATAGTTTCTCCCCATAGCGCGCGTGTTAATTTTGCCTCTCTTGCCTGGAGTCTGGCAGCGAGCGAGCGGCGCGTGAGGGGAGGTAGAGAGTGGGGGATGCTTCAAGCCTTGCGTGCTACTACTGCCGGCCGGGCCCCTCCAGAGGTAATATACTTATATCCTCCTAGCATTCTACCCGCCCTGTCTAAAGCCCTGGAATATATTGTCCACTGTCAAATATCAGATTTTCTGAAATTAAATCAAATTCTAGACGAGCACCAATCTGGTTTCCGATGTAATCACAGTACATCCACAGCACTCATTAAAGTAACTGATGAAGTAAGAACTCACATGGATAGTAGACAACTTACCATACTGACACTTCTTGACTTTAGCAAAGCTTTTGACTCCGTTGACATAGACATTCTTATAAGCAAACTTCAATCTATAAATTTTTCTCCTTCCACACTACAATGGATGAATTCGTATCTCCGCGGCAGGCAACAGTGCATTATCTCAGGTGACAATCAATCGAATTGGCTACCAGTGACGGCAGGTGTGCCGCAAGGAAGTGTTTTAGGACCTTTGTTATTCTCATTGTACATTAACGACATTTCAAATTCACTCATTTATTGCTATCACCACCTATACGCAGACGATCTGCAAATTTATATACATGTCTCTCCCTCACTAATTAATCAAGCAATTGAAATGATAAACAAAGACCTGCAATCTCTTGCTTTGTGGGCAGCTAAAAACGTTTTGCAAATAAACCCCAATAAGTCACAAATCATTATTTTAGGCTACCACAAACTTTTAGCAAAATTAGACCACTCGACAATCGACAACGTTTCTTTAAACGGTACCTACAACAATACCCTTTCAACAACGAGTCAGAAACCTAGGACTTATTATGACATATGACTAATGACCTGACTTGGACGGAACATGTCAAACACGTTTGTAAAAAAAACGTATGCTGCACTACACTCATTAAACAGACTAAAAATCTTCTTTCCGACTAAACTAAAAACAATGCTAGTACAATCTCTTATTATTCCCCATTTCGATGACTGCGACGTTGTTTACAATGACTTGACCGAGGACCTGGCTATTCGTCTCCAAAGGGCACAAAATTCCTGTGTCCGATTTATATTAGGAATAAGAAAATCTGACCATATAACCCCGGGTTTTAAGACGCTTGGTTGGGCTAGATTAAAGGATCGTAGAAACCTTCACTCCGTATGCCTAGTTCACAAACTACTTTCATCATCGTCACCGTCTTATCTCGCCTCTAACTTTCAATTCCTTCACTCAAACCACATGTTTAATACCAGGTCTAGGTCCGGTACACAACTCTCATTTCCCATACACAGAACTAATCTCCTTGACCACTCATTAAAAATCCACGCTATTCGAACTTGGAATGCTCTTCCGTCTGAAATCAGAGACAAATATATAAATAACTTCTATGCTTTTAAAAGTGCCACTACTTCCTATTATTCAAATTCTTCAAATACTAATGATAACTGTACAAACAATAAGTAATATCAAAACACCCAAACAACCTAAATAATGAAAATAAATTACGTATTAATATGCTCGGTTACCTGTGTTACTCTATTTACTTTACGAGGACGCCTTCTTTGTTACTGTAATGAAACTGTATGAAAGCGATGGATGAATGCGGAGAATGAAATGATAGCTATAAATTGTGTAAATTGTTTATCATAATTTCAAATGTTTATGTTTTCAGTTAATTATGTGTAATTTTCATCAGGCCAATTACTTTGTGTTCAAAATATCTATAATTTTCATTAGGCCTTCATTATCATTATCATTTGTATTATTATTATTATTATTATTATTATTAGTATTAGGTTGGATGGAAGATAAGGCTTCACTAGCCTTAATCCCGCCTTACAATAAAGACCTTTATCTATCTATCTATCTATCTAAAATCAATATTTTCTTTAAAATTATTAACAAGGGAGTCCTTTCATTGACAAATAACCAATTCATTGTCAAATCGGACAGAAATTGACAGATTTACGGAAGTTTATTTAACTTTGAGCGGGATCTTCGGGTGCAGTTTTTTTACTCTTTTATGAACCAAAACGGAAAAAGTCACTGTCAATCATAACTACTAACTAAAGAGTACACGTGGGCAGTAGTAGAATTGCCCTGTTGTGCAGTTGATGTTTTCGCAAAAAAATTCACAAAAATTCACCCTTTACAAATTTGTTAATTTCGGGTCCGTCTCAAAATCAATATTTTCTTTAAAATTATTAACAAGGGAGTCCTCCCATTGACAAATAACCAATTCATTGTCAAATCGGACAGAAATTGACAGATTTACAGAAGGTGATTTTACTTGACCGGGATCTTCGGTGCAGTTTTTTTACTCTTTTATGAACCCAACCGGAACTGTCACTGTCAATCATTACTTAACTATAGAGTAGACCGTGGGCAGTAGTGTAACATTGCACTGTGTGGCAGTTGATATTTTGCCAAAAAAATGCACAAAGCTTAACCCCTTTACAAATTTGTTAATTTAGGTCCGTCTCAAAATCATATTTTCTTCAAAATTATTAACAAGGGAGTCCTCCCATTGACAAAATACCAATTCAATTGTCACATCGGACGAAATTGACAGATTTATGGAAGTTAATTTACTTTGAGCGGATTCTTTGGGAGCAGTTTTTTACTCTTTTATGAACAAAAACGGAACTGTCACTGTCAATCATTACTACTATCTATAGAGAGACGTGGGCAGTAGTGAAATTGCCCTGTTGTGCAGTTTGTTTTTCGCCAAAAATTCACAAAGCTAACCCATTTACAAATTTGCTAAATTTCGGGTCCGTCCTCAAATCATATTTTCTTTAAAATTATTACAAGGGAGTCTCATTGACAAATAACCAATTCATTGTCAATCGGACAGTAAAAAATTGACATATTTACGGAAGTTTATTAACTTTGAGCGGATCTTGGGTGCAGTTTTTTTAAACTCTTTATGAACCAAAACCGGAACTGTCACTTTCAATCATTTCTACTAACTATCAGAGTAGACGTGGGCATATTAACATTGCACTGTGGCAGTTGCTATGTTCGCACAAAAAAAAAATTTATAAAGGCTAACCCCTTTACAAATTTGTTAATTTAGGGTCCGTCCTCAAATCAATTATTTTCTTCAAAATTATTTAACAAGGGAGTCCTCCCATTGACTAAAACCAATTCATTGTCAAATCCGGACAGAAATTGACAGATTTACGGAAGTTTATTTAACTTTGAGCGGGATCTTCGGTGCAGTTTTTTACTCATTTATGACCATAACGGGAACTGTCACTGTCAATTATAACGCTAACTATTAGAGTACACGGGGCAGTAGTAGAATTGCCCTTTGTGCAGTTTTGATGTTTTCACAGGGGGGGGGGGCAAAAAAAAAATTCACAAAGGCTAACCCCTTTCCAAGTTTGGTTAATTTAGGTTCCGTCTCAAAATCAATATTTTCTTCAAATTATTATCAAGGATTCTCCATTTGACAAATAACCAATCCATTGTCAATCGGACAGGGAAAATTGACAGATTATGGAATTATTTTACTTTGAGCGGGATTCTTTTGGAGCAGTTTTTTACTCTTTTATTAACCAAACGGGAACTGTCACTGTCAATCATTCTACTAACTCTACGAGTAGACGTGGGCTAGTGAGTGAAATTGCCCTTTGTTGCAGTTTGAGGTTTTCGCCAAAAAATTCACAAAGGTTAACCCCTTTACAAATTTGTTAATTTCGGGTCCTGTCTCAAATCACTATTTTCTTAAAATTAATTAACAGGAGTCCTCCCATTGACAAATAACCATTCATTGTCTCGGACAAGGAAAAATTGACAGATTTACAGAAGTTTATTTACTTGAGCGGGATCTTCGGGTGCGTTTTTTTTACTCTTTTGAAACCAAAACCGGAACTGTCACTGTCAATCATTACTTCTAAATTAATTAGACGTGTCAGTATGTAAAATTGCCACTGTTGTGCAGTTGATATTTTCGCAAAAATTCTCTGAAGGCTAACCCCTTTACCAAGATTTGGTTAATTCGGGTCCGTCTCAAAATCAATATTTCTTTAAAAATTATTAACAAGGGTGTCCTCCCAATTGACAATAACCAATTCATTGTCAAATCGGACGAAATTGACAGATTTACGGATTTATTAACTTTGAGCGGGATCTTCGGGTGCAGTTTTTTTTACTCTTTATGAACCAACGGGAACTGTCAATGTCAATCATAACTACTAACTGAAAGAGTACACGTGGCATTAGTAGAATTGCCCTGTTGTGCCAGTTGATGTTTTGCAAAAAAATTCACAAAGGCTACCCCTTTACAAAATTTGTTAATTTTAGGTCCGTCTCAATCAATATGTTCTTTAAAATTATTAACAAGGGAGTCCTCCATTGACAAATAACCAATTCATTGTCAATCGACAGAATTGACAGATTTACGGGGAATTTTATTTAACTTTGTGCGTGATCTTCGGTGCAGTTTTTTTTACTCTGTTATGAACCAAAACGGGAACTGTCACTGTCAATCATTACTACTACTATATAGTACACGTGGCAGTAGTAGAATTGCCCTGTTGTGCATTTGATTTTTTCGCCAAAAAATTCACAAAGGCTAACCCTCTTACAAATTTGTTGATTTCGGGTCCGTCCAAAATCAATATTTTCTTGAAAATTATTAACAAGGGAGTCCTCCCATTGATAATAACCAATTCAGTGTCAATCAACAGAAATTGGACAGATTACGGAGTTTTATTTAACTTGTGACGGGATCTTCGTGCGTTTTGTTACACATCCCCTTTATGAACCAAAACGGGAACTGTCACTGTCAATTATAACTACTCACGAAAGAGTAACAGTGGGCAGTAGATATAATTGTCTGTTGTGCATTGATGTTTCGCAAAAAAATGCACAAAGGGAACCGCCTTTACAAATTTGTTAATTTAGGGTCCGTCTCAAAATCATATTTTCTTCAAATTATTAACAAGGGAGTCTCCCATTGACAAATAAACATTCATTGTCAAATCGTACAGAAATTGACAGATTTATGGAAGTTATTTACTTTGAGCGGGATCTTCTGGAGCAGTTTTTTTACTCTTTTTAGTGAACCAAAACGGGAACTGTCACTGTCAATCATTACTACTACTATAGAGGAGACGTGGGCAGTAGTGAAATTTGTCCTGTTGTGCAGTTGATGTTTTCGCCCAAAAATTCCCAAAGGCTAACCCCTTTACAAATTTTTTCATTTCGGGTCCGTCCTCAAATCAATATTTTCTTTAAATTATTAAAGGAAGTCCTCCCATTGAAATACCAATCATTGTCAAATCGGAAGAAATTGACAGATTTACGAAGTTTATTTAACTTTGAGCGGGACTTCGGTGCGTTTTTTTTACTCTTTTATAACCAAAACGGAACTGTCACTGTCAGCATAAACTACTAACTAAAGAGTACACTGGCATTAGTATAATTGCCCTGTTGTGCATGTTGATGTTTCCGCAAAAATTCACAAAGGTTACCCCTTTACAAATTTGTTACTTTTCGGGTCGCGTCTCAAAATCAATATTTTTCTTTAAAATTATTACAAGGATTCCTCCCTATTGACTATAACCATCATTGTCATCGGACAAATTGGACAGATTTACAGAAGTTTATTTACTTTGAGGGCGGGATCTCGGGTGGCAGTTTTTTTACTCTTTTATGAACCAAAACGGGACTGTCACTGCCTAATCATTACTTCTAACTATATAGTGACGTGGGCAGTAGTACATTGCACTGTGTGGAAAAGGGGTTGATTTCTCGCCAAAAAATTCACAAAGGCTAACCCCTTTACAAATTTGTTGATTTAAGGTCCGTCTCATCAGTTATATTTTTCTTTAAATTATTAACAGTGGAGTCCTCCCATTGACCAAATACCTAATTCATTGGCAAATCGACAGAAATTTGACAGATTTACGGAAGTTTATTTAACTTTGAGCGGATCTCGGGTGGCAGTTTTTTTTACTCTTTTATAACCCAAAAACCGGAACTGTCACTGTCAATTATTACTACTAACCTATGAGTATACGTGGGCAGTAGTAACATTGCACTGTTGTGCAGTGATATTTTTCGCCAAAAATTTCACAAAGGCTAACCCCTTTCAATTTGTTTGATTTCGGTCCGTCGCAAAATCAATATTTTCTTTAAATTATTAACAAGGTAGTCCTCCCATTGACAAATAACCAATTCAATTGTCAAATCGCAGAAATTTGACAGATTTACGAAGTTTATTTAACTTTGAGCGGGATCTTCGGGTGCAGTTTTTTTTAACTTCTTTATGAACCAAAAACCGGAACTGTCACTGTCAATCATTACTACGAACTATAGAGTAGGACGTGGGCAGTATAACATTGCACTGTTGTGCAGTTGATATTTTGCCAAAAAAATTCACAAAGGCTAACCCTTTACAAATTGTTAATTTAGGGTCCCGTCTCAAAATCCATTTTTCTCAAATGATAACAAGGGAGTCCTCCATTGACAATAGCCAATTCATTGTCAAATCGGCCAGAACTTTGACAGATTTATGGAAGTTAATTTTACTTTGAGCGGGATCTTGGGAGCAGTTTTGGTTACTCTTTTATGACAAAACGGAACTGTCACTGTCAATCCATTGACTACTAACTATAGAGTAGACGTGGGCAGTAGTGAAAGTTGCCCGTTGTGCAGTTGTTTTTGTTCGCCAAAAAATTCACAAGGCTGACCCTTTACAATTTGTTATTTCGGGTCCGTCCAAAATCAATATTTTCTTAAAATTATTAACAAGGGAGTCCTCCCATTGACAATAACAATCATTGTCAAACGGACAGAAATTGAACAGATTTACGGATTTATTTAACTTTGAGCGGGATTCTTTGGTGCAGTTTTTTTGGTACTCCTTTATGACCAAAACCGGACTGTTCACTGTCAATCATTTTCTTACTACTTAGAGTAAGACGTGGCGTAGTAACATGCACTTTGTGCAGCTGATTTTTCGCGCAAAAAATTTACAAAGGCTAACCCTTTACAAATTTGTTAATTTATAGGGTCCGTCCTCAAAATCAATATTTTTCTTCCAGCAACAAAAAAAAAAAAAAAAAAAAGAAAAAAACAAAAACAAGACAGAAAAACGAAAAATAAAAAAGAAAAAAAAAATTATTCCAAGGGAGTCCTCCCATTGACAAATAACCATTCATTGTCAAATCGGACAGAAATGGACAATTTTACGGAATTTATTTAACTTTGAGCGGATCTTCGGTGCAGTTTTTTTAAGAAACCTCTTTAATGAACCTAACGGGAACTGTCACTGCATTATAACTCCTACTATAGAGTACACGTGGGCTTTAGTATAAAAGATTGCCTGTTGTTGGGCAGTTGATGTTTTCGCAAAAAATTGCACAAAGGCTAACCCTTTACAAATTTGTTATTTAGGGTCCGTCCTCAAATCAATATTTTCTTCAAAATTAATATAATCAAGGGAGTCCCCTCCCATTGAACAAATACACAAGTTCATTTTCAAATCGGACAAAAGGAACAGATTTATGAAGTTAAATTTTAGCTTTGTACGGGATCTTTTGGAGCAGTTTTTTTACTCTTTTATACCACAAAGGAACTGTCACTGTCCAATCATTACTACTAACTATAGAGTAGACGTGGCAGTAGTGAAATTGCCCCTGTTGTGGCAGTTTGATGTTTTCGCCAAAAAATTCACAAAGGCTAACCATTTTACAAATTTGTTACTTTTCGGGTCCCGTCTCAAAATCATATTTCTGTAAAATTACATTACAAGGGAGTCCTCCCATTGACGAAATAACCAATTCATTGTCAAATCGGACAGAAATTGACAGATTTACGGAAGTTAATTTTACTTTGAGCGGGATCTTCGGGTGTCAGTTTTTTTAATCTTTTAAAAAAAATGAACCTAAACCGGAACTGTCACTGTCATCATTACTACTAACTATCGAGTAGACGTGGCAGTATTAACATTGCACTGTTGTGCAGTTGATATTTTTGTCCCAAAAATTCACAAAGGCTACCCCTGTACAAATCTGTTTAGATTTAGGGTCGCCTCAAAATCATATTTTCTTAAATTAATTAACAAGGAGTCCTCCATTGACAATACATTCATTGTCAAATCGGACAGAATTGACAGATTTATGGAAGTTAATTTTAACTTTGAGCGGATCTTTGGGAGCAGTTTTTTTACTCTTTTATGACAAAACGGGAACTGTCACTTCAATCATTACTTAACTATCCGAGTAGAACGTGGGCAGATTGAATTGCCCTGTTTTGCAGTTGTTTTTTTCGCTCAAAAAATCCACAAAGGCTAACCCCTTTACAAATTTGTTAATTTCGGGTCCGTCTCAAAATCATATTTTCTTTAAATTATTAACAAGGGAGTCCATCCCATTGACAACATACCATTCATTGTCAATCGGACAGAAATTGACAGATTTACGGAGTTTATATTTAACTTTGCGGATCTTCGGTGCAGTTTTTTTACTCATTTATGAACCATAACGGAACTGTCACGGTCAATTATAACTACTAACTATAGAGTACTACGTGGGCAGTAGTAGAATTGCCTGTTGTGCAGTTGATGTTTTCGCAAAAAAAATCACAAAGGCTAACCCATTTACAATTTGTTAATTTGGTCCGTCTAAATCATATTTTCTTCAAAAATTATTATCAGGGAGTCCTCCCATTGAGCAAATACCTTCATTGTCAAAAAAAGCGGACAGAAATTTGACGATTTATGGAAGTTATTTAACTTTGAGCGGGATTCTTTGGGAGGCGTTTTTTTAACTCTTTTATGACCAAAACGGAACTGTCACTGTCAATCATTACTACTAACTATAGCGTAACGTGGGCAGTATTTTTTGTGAAATTGCCCCTGTTGTGCAGTTGATGTTTTCGCCAAAAATTCACAAAGGTTAACCCCTTTACAAACTTGTTAATTTCGTCGTTCTCAAAATCTTTTTCTTAAAATTATTAACAAGGGAGTCCCTCCCATTGACAATAACCAATTCATTGTCAAATCGGCAGAAATTGACAGATTTACAGAAAGTTTTTATTTTACTTTGAGCGGGATCTTCGGGGTCAGTTTTTTTACTCTTTATGACCAAAACCGAACTGTCACTGTCAATCATACTTCTAAATAATAGAGTCAGACGTGGCAGTAGTAAAATGCCCTGTTGTGCAGTTGATGTTTTCGCCAAAAAAATTCTCAAAGGCTACCCCTTTACAAATTTGGTTAATTTCTGGGTCCGTCTCAAATCAATATTTTCTTAAAATTATTAACAAGGGAGTCCTCACATTGACAAATAACCATTCATGTCAAATCGACAGAAATTGACAGATTTACGAAGTATTTAACTTTGAGCGGATCTCGGGTGCAAGTTTTTTATACTCTTTTATGAACCAAACGGGAACTGTCAAGTCAATCATAACTACTACTAAGAGTACACGTGGGCAGTAAGTAGAATTGCCTGTTTGTGCAGTTGATGTTTTTTGGGGGGGGGGGGGGGGAAAAAAAAAATTTTCACAAAGGCTAACCCCTTTACAATTTGTTAATTTAGGGTCCGTCTCAAAATCAATATTTCATTTAAAATTATTAACAAGGGAGTCCTCCCATATGACAATAACTCAATTCATTGTCAAATCGACAGAAATTGACAGATTTACGGAGTTATTTAACTTGTGCGGGATCTTCGTGTGCATTTTTTTTTATCTTTATGAACCAAACGGGACACTGTCACTGTCAATCATTACTATAACTATAGAGTACACGTGGGCAGTATTAGAATTGCCTGTGTGCAGTTGAATATTTCGCCAAAAAATTCACAAGGCTAACGCCCTTTACAAATTTTGTTGATTCGGTTCACATAGCAAAAATCAAATTTTCTTAAAATGATTACAAGGAGTCCCCCATTGGATAAATAACCAATTCATTGTCAAATCAAACAGCGATTGACAGATTTTAACGGGGGGGGGGAAGTTTATTTAACTTTTGTGCGGGATCTTCGGGTGCAGTTTTTTTTTAAAAAAACATCTTTTATGACCAAAACGGGAACGTCACTGTCAATTATAACTAATACTAAAATAGTACACGTGTGCAGTAGTATAATTGCCCTGTTGTTGCAGTGATGTTTTCGCAAAAAATTCACAAGGGTACCCCTTTCCAAATGTTGTTAATTTAGGGTCCGTCTCAAAATCAATATTTTCTTCAAAATTATTACCAAGAGAGTCCTCCATTGACAAATAACCAATTTCATTGTCAATCGGACAGAATTGACCGATTATTGAAGTTAATTTTACGAGAAAAACAACAAAACAATTAGCGGGATCTTTGGAGCAGTTTTTTACTCTGTTATAACCAAACGGAACTGTCAACTGTCAATCATGGACTACGAACTATAGAGAGACGTGGGCAGTAGTGAAATTGCCCTGTTGGCAGTTGCATGTTTTCGCCACACAATTCACAACAGGCTAACCCCTTACAAATTTGTTCATTTAGGGTCCGTCTCAAAATCACTATTTTCTTTAAAATTTTAACAAGGAGTCCTCCCTTGACAAATAACCAATTCATTGTCAATCGGACAGAAATTGACAGATTACGGAAGTTTCTTTAACTTTGAGCGGGACCTTCGGGTGCAGTTTTTTGTACTCTTTTATGAACCAAACCGGGAACGGGTCACTGTCAAATCATAACTACTAACTAAAGAGTACACTTGGGCAGTATTAGAATTGCCCCTGTTGTGGCAGTTGGATGTTTTCGCAAAAAAATTCACAAAGGCTAACCCCTTTACAATTTGTTACTTCGGGTCCGTCTCAAATCATATTTTCTTTAAAATTATTAACAAGGAGTCCTCCCATTGACTAATAACCAATGCTTGTCAAATCGACGAAATTGACAGATTTACAGAAGTTTATTTTACTTTGAGCGGGATCTTCGGTGCAGTTTTTTACTCTTTATGAACCCCAAACCGGACCTGTCACTGCCATCATTACTACTAACTATAGAGTATACGTGGGGCAGGAGTAACATTGCACTGTTGTGCAGTTGAATATTTTTCGCCAAAATTCACAAAGGCTAACCCCTTTTACAAATTTGTTGATTAAGGTCCGTCTCAAAGCACACAATATTTTCTTTAAAATTATTACAAGTGAGTCCTCATTGACAAATTAACCAATTCATGTCAATCGACAGAAATTGACGATTACGGAAGTTTATTAACTTGAGCGGATCTCGGGTGCCAGTTTTTTTTACTTCTTTTATGAACAAAACCGTAACTGGTCACTGTCATCAATTCTTACTACTATAGATTAGACGTTGGCAGTAGTAACCAATTGCACTGTTGTGCAGTTTGATATTTTCGCCAAAAAATTCACAAAGGCTAACCCCTTTACAATTTGTTTGATTTCGGTCCGTCTCAAACTCAATATTTCTTTAAATATTACAAGGGAGTCTCCCATTGACAAATAACCAATTCATTGTCAAATCGGGACAGAAATTGACGATTTACGGAAGTTTATTTAGTTGAGCCGGGATCTTCGGTGCAGTTTTTTTTACTCTTATGAACCAAACCGACTGTCACTGTCAATCCAAATTAAAAAAACTTAAAAACTACTATAGAGTAACGTGGGCAGTAGTAACATTGCACTGTTGTGCAGTTGATATTTTGCCAAAAAATCACAAAGGCTACCCCCTTTCCAATTATTTTAATTTAGGGTCCGTCTCAAAATTGCTTTTTTCTTCCAAATTATTAACAAGGGATTCCTTCTATTGACAAATAACCAATTCATTGTCAAATCGAACAGAAATTGACAGATTATGGAAGTTAATTTTACTTTGGCGGGATATTGGGAGGCAGTTTTTTTTACTCTTTTATGAACAAAAACGGGAACTGTCACTGTCATCATTACTACTAACTATAGAGTAGACGTGGGCAGTAGTGAAATTGCCCCGTTGTGCGTTGTTTTTTTTCGCCAAAAAATCAGAAAGGCTGACCCCTTTACAAATTTGTTAATTTCGGTCACGTCTCAAATCAATATTTTCTTTAAAATTATTAACAAGGGAGTCCTCCCATTGACAAATAACCAATTCATGTCAAATCGGACAGAAATTGACAGATTTACGGAAGTTTATTTAACTGAGCGGGATCTTTGGTGCAGTTTTTTTTACTCTTTTTGAACCAAAACCGAACTGTCACTGACCAAATCATTTCCTACTAACTATAGAGGTAGACGTGGCAGTAGTAACATTGCCTGTTGTGCGTTGATATTTTCGGCAAAAAATTTACAAAGGCTAACCAGTTACAATTTTGTTTAATTTAGGTCCGTCTCAAGATCAATATTTCTCAAAATTATAACAGGGAGTCCTCCCAGTGCAAATAACCAATTCATTGTCAAATCGGGAACACAGAAAATTACAATTTACGAAGTTTATTAACTTTGAGCGGGATCTTCGGTGCAGTTTTTTTAACTCTTTTATGAAACCTAACGGAACTGTCACTGTCAATTCTAACTACTACTATAGAGTACACGTGGGCTTAGTAGAATTGCCCTGTTGTGCAGTTGTGTTTTTCGGGGGGGGCAAAAAAAAATTCACCAAAGGCTTAACCCCTTTACAAATTGTTTTAATTTAGGTCCGTCTCAAATCAATCTTTTCTTCAATTATTATCAGGGAGTCCCTCCCATTGACAAATAACCAATTCATTGTCAAATCGACAGAATTGACAGATTATGGAAGTTAATTTTACTTTGAGCGGGGAATCTTTGGGAGCATTTTTTTTTACTCTTTTATGAACCAAAACGGGACTGTCACTGTCAATCATTACTATACATCGAGTTAGACGTGGGCAGTAGTGAATTGCCCTGTTGTGCAGTTTGATGTTTTCGCCAAAAATTCCACAAAGGCTAACCCCTTTACAATTATGTTTAATTTCGGGTCCCGTCCAAAATCAATATTTTCTTTAAAATTATTAACCAGGGAGTCCTCCCATTGACAAATAACCAATTCATTGTCAATCGGACAGAATTGACAGATTACGGAAGTTATTTAACTTTGAGCGGGATCTTCGGGTGCAGTTTTTTACTCTTTTATGAACCAAAACCGGAACTGTCACTGTCAATCTTACTACTAACTATAGATTATACCCCGACGTGGGCAGTAGTAACATTGCCCTGTTTGTGCAGTTGATATTTTCGCCAAAAATTCACAAAGGCTAACCCCTTTACAATTTGTTGATTGTCGGGTCCGTCCTCAAAATCCATATTTTCTTTTAAAATTATTACAGGGATTCCTCCCATTTACAAATAACCAATTCCATTGTCAATCGGACAGAAATTGACAGATTTACGGAAGTTTATTTGTAACTTATGACGGGATCTTTGGGGTGCAGTTTTTTTACTCTTTTATGAACAAACGCGGAACTTTCATTTTGGCTGTCAATCATTACTACTAAACTATAGAGTAGACGTGGGCAGTAGTAACATTGCACTGTTGTGCAGTTTGATATTTTTGGCCAAAAATTCCAAAGGCGAACTCCCTTTACAAATTTGTTAATTTAGGGTCCGCCCTCAAAATCATATTTCTTCAAATTATAACAAGGGAGTCCTCCCATTGCAATAACCAATTCCATTGTCAAATCGGAAAGAAATGAACAGATTTATGGAGTTAATTTTTACTTTGAGGCGGGGATCTTTGGGAGCAGTTTTTTACTCTTTTATGAACAAAACGGAAACTGTTCACTGTTCAATCATAACTACTAACTATAGAGTAGACGTGGGCAGTAGTGAAATTGCCCTGTTGTGCAGTTGTTTTTTTCGCCTAAAAATTCACAAGGCTAACCTTTACAATTTGTAATTTCGGGTCCCGTCTCAAATCAATATTGTCTTTAAAATTATTAACAAGGGAGTCCTCCCATTGACAATAACCAATTCATTGTCAAATCGACAGGAATTGACAGATTTACGGAAGTTTATTTAACTTTGAGGCGGGATCTTCGGGTGCAGTTTTTTTTTACTCTTTTATGAACCAAAACCGGAACTGTCACTGTCAATCATTTCTACTAACTATAGAGTAGACGTGGGCAGTAGTAACATTGCACTGTTGTGCAGTTGAATATTTTCGCCAAAAAATTTACAAAGGCTAACCCCTTTACAAATTTGTTAATTTTGAGGGTCCTCTCGAACTCAATATTTCTTCAAAATTATTACAAGAGTCCTCCCATTGACAAATGAACCAATCATTGTCAATCGACAGAAATTGACAGATTTACTGAAGTTTATTTAACTTTGAGCTTGATCTTGGTGCAGTTTTTTTACTCTTTTATGAACCATATCGGGAACTGTCACTGTCAATTATAACTACTGACTATAGAGGTACACTTGGGCTTTAGTAGAATTGCCTGTTTGGTGCATTTGATGTTTTCGGGGGCCAAAAAAATTCACAAAGGCTAACCCCTTTACAAATTTGTTAATTTAGGGTCCGTCTCAAAATCAATATTTTTTTTAAAATTATTAACAAGGGAGTCCTCCCATTGACAAATAACCAATTCTTGTCAAATCGGACAGAAATTGACAGATTTAGGGAAAAGTTTATTTAACTTTGTGCGGGATCTTCGGGTGCAGTTTTTTTTACTCTTTTATGAACCAAAAACGGGAACTGTCACTGTCAGTCATTACTACTAACTATAGGGGTACACGTGGGCAGTAGTAGAATTGCCCTGTTGTGCATTTGATATTTTCGCCAAAAAAATCACAAAGGCTATCCCCCTTTACAAATTTGTTGATTTCGGGTCCGTCTCAAAATCAATATTTTCTTTAAAATTATTAACAAGGGAGTCCCCCCATTGACAAAAAACCCAAATTTTCATTGTCAAATTCAAACAGAAATTGACAGATTTACGGAAGTTTATTTTAACTTTGAGCGGGATCTGGGTGGCAGTTTTTTTTACTCTTTTATGAACCATACCGGGAACTGTCACTGTAAATTATAACTACTAACATAAGTACACGTGGGCTTTAGTAAATTGCCCGTTGTGCATTTGATGTTTTCGCCA
>JAMZAV010012945.1:0-17618 GCA_024449915.1 Sweltsa coloradensis | reverse complement strand
TTGGGGTGAGACCCCCTCCCCCCTTTGGTCACTCCGACCTAGAAAGGGACTTCAGTTAGCTTCAAAACCGTTCAGCTACAGTGTCTCCTGCTGGCCCCCCTGATCAGTTTGCGAGAACTTCGTCCTATTAAGCCAAGCTCCTACGACACTTAGGGTAGGCCTACTGGTAGGCTACTCTGAGAGTAATAAAGCATGTAGGCTAGTCCCTACTTGACTAACTGTATAAACTCTTGACTGATAGTAGACTTACATGTCAGTCTACACAAGCATACAATATGTGGTACTTCTTCGGTTGGTATGGACCGGTTTTTAACAGTTTTTTTTTCAATATAAACACTGAAAAACAAACTACGGTAAGTAGTTTTGTAACAAAAAGGATTTCGGCCGTGCGCTCTTATCGATTATATCCTAGAACTAGCCTAGCTAGCGCGGCGCAGGATAATCAGCTGAAAGTTCGGCTAACCTAACGCAAGTAGTTTTGTGAAACCGGTCCATACCAACCGAAGAAGTTCCCAATATGTTAGTTTAGGCCTACGGGGGGATGTATGTAGGCCTATTCTATTCACAAATCAAATTTTCTACAGCTTGCCGAAACGTTAAAAGATGGGTGGCCCCAACACTGCGAGAACTAAAGAAACGGAAAGATAGAACTGGCCCTCAACCTCTTCAACATCGTTCCACATTTCTTGATTGGTAAGTCAAATCGGACAACCTGTCTTCAACTAGGCTATCCTTCAACCCTGACAGACTGCTTAAATTTTATTGCTACGGTTCAGTATTTTTACGCAAGGTACTTAAAACTATGGTTTATATTCCATTGAAATATAGGAATTATCACAGCGAGTTGTACGCCTTTGGCAAGCGTCTAAACGAGGACTTCAAAAAGGACGCACTTCAAAGCGCTTTGACTCATCGCTCATATATCGCCCAAGAGGAGGCCCGTCAGCGGGAGCTTGGTATTGAAGAGCCTAAACTTGCTCTCAAGGACAACAGTGAACTTGCACAGGAAGGAGAGAAACTCATGAGCGACTACATCAAGCAATACCTGAGAGTGTCACTTCCTCTACTGCCAGAGGAAGGAATATGGTAAATACTCGTAGGATATTGTAGTTTTCTCCTGTCTAAATCACTCTAATATGGTATAGGGACCTAACCACTGTTTGTTTATTTAGTTCAGTTGTGTTTCTGGGTTAGTGGCTTAGTGCTAAGTAATAAAATAGCCTTGGCTAAAACAGATAGGCCTACGGTAATATGTAAAACACTTTAGTGGAAATAACTCTTTATTTTATTATATTAATAGGCCTAATGTTTCGGAAATTACTGAAACTAACTAGTATTTCCGTCCTCAGGTTTCTTATGAAAAAGAATATGAATGTGAAATATTAAAATATAAATTTTGAAAAAAAAATATGAAATAGCTTATGAAAAAGAAATCATAGAGAAACCTGAGGACGGAAGTAGTTTCAGTCATTTCCGAAACTTTGTTATTAATATAGGGGTAAGTGGGGTGAATGGGACCATGGGGTAAATAGGAACAGCCTAAAATCTACCCCATATGACCTATTTAAAAAAATACAAAAAATATTCCATGTGACCTTTTTATTTTCTCAACAACATATCAAAAAATCAGCTCATTCTGATGTTAATTTAATAGTTTTCTGATTTTTTAAAACTACCCTACCCTTAAAAGTTGACGTAAGTTTCAGTCAAAAAAACTTAGAAAAAAAAATTATGTCCAAAGAGTACCCTAAAAAAATATTTTGGTATAAAAAGTTCCCCCAACTATGAACATCATTTTACAATTTGTTTGCATTTGCTTATCTTAGTCCATCATGGCTGTTAAGCCCCTGTTCCCATTTACCCCATACCACCTCCATTTGGGGGTAATTAGGAACACTGGTTTGGGGTAATTAGGAACAAGTGGGGTAAAAGGAACAACACAGTTAACCTATGGGTTATATTTATGGGGTTAACGGGAACATTTCTCGATCTTCACAGCCATCTCTATTTGACCATTGTGGTTGACCAGGTGTGTGAAAATTGCCATTTTCTGCTTTTCCTCAATTTTTGTGACACTTGGGAAAATATCATCTCAGTGCCTTATATTCACAAGATTCCCATAAGATTGATGTGCGTTCCTAATTACCCCATATTCCCACCGTTGATAAAATTTGATTGGAAAAGTTAAATTCATCCCCCCTTCCCAATTTTTCCACTTACTTATTTGCAAGGTTGATAATAAACACTAAACTAATCCTATTGTCACAAAAACAACTAAGAATATTTTTTGACACAAATGTAGCGCTTCGCTCCGCTCTGGTTTTAAATTATTAATCTGATATTGTTTTCTTACATAGCATCCACAGTTTTTAACATTTTGACTTAATTTTTTTTATTGAAATCATACATCAGATATGTCTGTTCCTATTTACCCCATTTTGTTTTACCTCACCAATAAGCTACAATGTTGTCTGTTCCCATTTACCCCAAAATGACGGGGTAAATAGGAACAATACCACTTTTTACATTTGATTTTTTTCCTAGTACATGATTTTAGGAAAATGACACACAAGTTATTCCTTACACTAAAAACAGTGCAAAGAATAATGTACAACAAAAAAATCATAAAAAAGTCAACTGTACAACTTTTTACAGAAAGTCAAAGATGAAAAGTTCTAAAAGTGTTCCTATTTACCCCATTTTACCCCTAATAAATAAAGAGTTTTTTTCACTAAAGTGTTTCAATATTATAATGAACTCTTCTAACTTTAAAACTAAAATCGATAAGTTTTTCAGTTGTGCAACACCTTCAATTAGTGAAGATGTCACAGGTTGAGAAAGGATGGGAAAGAAAAGTCTCCCTGTAATTTGAATTCCAATAGAATTGTTTTAATTCATAGGACATCCTGTACCAGTAGAGCTATGATGTAAACATTGTAATTTCTTTTCAGTTGTGTTCACAAACTGGCTGGTGAGCGATGAAGTTCTAGCCAATGTTTCATCTCACATTGGTACAAAAGATCTTATTCTTTGCTCGGTAAGTATTTTATTGAAGAAGAAAATATTTGTGGGAAATTTGAATTACACTATCGGCAAAGACATAAACCTTGTCTCAATTTTACTATTACCCTAAATTGCAAAATTTTGTTAAAATATTTTTGCATAATAAATCAATTTGAATAATAAATTTAAGCTACTGGTAGTACCGTACCAATATCGTAATTTTTGTGCCTATGTGGATAATAGTTTTGGATGAGCGTAGCAAGCGAAGCAAAAGACTTCAATTTCACTGACCCCCCAAAAAATTTTGCTCGGATGTTTTTTTGTTTGTTTTTTTGTCTGTTCGCACGATTCCGGACAAACGGCATCTAAGCAATCTTGATGAAAATTGAAGGGGACCATCGAAATCTCTGAACTTAGACGTGCCACGTTTTTGGGTACAATCAATAAATATTTCTAATGAATATTGTACTTTTATGATTTTTTAAAAATTTTAGTGCGATATTTTCGTGACATTTGGTCCGATTCTGACCAAACAAGTATGGCTTCAACGTTTATATTTCATATGGACATTAAGGTTATGGTGATGTAGTAGGCTACCCTTTAAAAAAAAAAGTGTGAAAAAGTTAGCCAGAATCCATAGAAATAAAGGGTTTTTAATATATAGAGTTTTTTTAGGTTTATAAAAACAATTAACAAGTAACAATAGAAACTTGACAACAATCACCTACAATACATTCACAAAGCACTTGCAAAGGAAAAAATGGTCCCACGCAAACTAAAAACTTACGCTCATCCATCAACGCGGCGGGACTTTAGCGTTTTCCTAGTACGTACTAAAAAATAATGTAATAGACAATTTCAAAATCACTATATCGCGCGTGCCAAAGCATTACGGGAGAAAGAGTATTTACACGCTAAATACCATAATATTCTCAGGTGTTTGGAGTACTGCGTTTCCAACACAGTCGGCTCGTTGTAGTCCGCCACAATCCCAAGCATATGACAATTTACGGTACATCCGTACATGGAACTCTATTCTTTACTTATACTCTTCACATCATGTTAGGCTTTTACACCTGTTAAGCAGAAGCTGAATGCCATCATGAAAGAGAATGGTTTCTCTTCTAAATTTGGAAACGTTAAAAGGGGAGGAGCAGCATAGGTCGTTCTGAAACCTGATTGCAATTGGTCAACAACTTCCTTTCTTTCCTACACTATTACGGTAGGCCTATATTGGCTAGAGAACCCAGTATAAGTGTGTATTTTTTCAAATACGTAGGCCCTAGGTACCTTTTTTTAAATTTAATAAAAAATTAAAATGTACAAATTGTCAGTCGTATTGTTTGTAAATTTTGAAATATGTTTCACCATTTCCACTCAAGCTAACGAGGGAATTATTGTTTAATAAAATAAAAACTGCAAAATCTGTCTTGACAACTTTAAAAAAATTAGTAACTTATATGTCTAGCCTAAATGTAATAGGGGCCGACCCTATCAAAATGTAAATATCCTTGCCCATCACAAGTACCTACTAGATAGTACATAACATACTATTATGTATTTGTCAAAGGGAGTAAAGAACTTTTGAACTTATCAAGCTGCTCTCTTGTAGGACTTCCCAGTGCAAGAAAAAACGCTAGCTACAACCTTCAAAGCACTGGTGGGGTGCTCTAGTCCGTAGCTCCGGTCTCCAACAGTCTCAGCTCTTCGTAAGGGATTTGTATTAACGCAGTTGGCGGGCCGTGACATGTTGATCTCTGGAGCATCAAACAGCCCATGGTTATATTACAGGTAGGTTATACTGTCTGAGCAAAGAAGAAAATTTTGTTTGGAAGCAGATGTCCGGAGTATCGAGTTGATTTTTTAGTTTCTATATTTTGTAAATATGAAATAGAGCACTAAATTTAAAATTTAAGTGTGTGTTGTGATTATTATGTGAATTGAAATGTGGAAATTAGTTAAGAAATTCACTCCTGATAACTTAGGGTTAAAGATCCGACGGCAATTTGTTCGAAGTTCGATGTACCCGTTATGAGGTGTTTTTTATATTTCTTGATTGATTTCTACATAGCCAGTAGGATGTTTGTAATTAATGTCTACTAGTAGGCCTACTGATATCAAATAGATATGGATTCAGTTCGAACAAAGTTTAAACGGCTCTACTAGAACCAGTCTAGTACCATACAACAATGAAACAATTTAATTGAACCAAATAAACAAACCAAGCCACAGGTTGTCTTGATCATATCAACAAACTAAAACATTGCAAATCATAGGAATGAAAAGTTGTAATTTGGAAATTACTAGGGGTGTGCAAAGCTTCGAAATTATCGAATCCGAATCGAATCTTTCAGGATTCGAATTCGATTCGTCGTTCGAATCCGAAATCGTAAAAATTCGAAGTATTCGAAAACATTCGAATCCGGCGCCAAACTCCCGAGAAACACGCTAATAAATCGATAGGTCGATTTTATAGTTTGCAATCGATCACGTGATAACATGGCCGCCGCATACGTAAACCACTGAGCTCTATATAGAGCTCAGTGAGGTAAACGAAGAATTTCCGTTCGCATCTTGTTGCTCAAGAAAAAGCGATGTTTTTCTCGCACGTAGCATTCGAAAAACAACAGTGCTCCAGTCCTCTCTTCTCTCTTGGACGATGCTGGCAGGCTGCCTGCAGGCGTTGCGCAAGGCCCTACGGTGCAGCGCGCTCTCTCTCAGGCGAGCCCTAGCCGGCCGGCTGCCAGCTCAGATGACAGGCGGGCGCCGTGTTATGTCAGTCAGTCTCCCTTCACATAGCGATGCGTTTGCATTACGTGAACGATGTCCATCTCCGAACTCGTAAGTAATAATAAGTGCGGGTCCATACAACACATGTTAGTTAGCCCTACTAATGTGCTCTTAAATGACAGCAAGAAGTTTCCTCTCAATGTTATCTTGAAAAGTAGAACAATGCCAAAAGATAAGATAGGCCTACCGCGCGAGATAAATACATCGTGTTCAGAGAAGGCTGGATGGATGAAGTGTTGTTGATTGGCTGAAGATGTCACGGAGTCTCGAAATCGTGGAAAAAAACAATGAAAAACAGCACGGGACCATGAAATTATGGCATTTTTTTATGTCCTTGTTCCGTGTGAGGTAAAACCAATTTGGATTCGGATTCGCGAATCTTTGTGTTTGGGATTCGAGATTCGGATTCGAAATGAAAAAATTGGATTCGCACACCCCTAGAAATTACCATACCTAACATAAATTTGAACTGCTGAATAGTTCCCATGGCCACAACCATTTATTTAACCTGTTAAATTTGCTATGTTTAGTTTTTTATGTTTTAATTTACGGTAACAAAAAACATACCTCCCCAACCAGTTTTGAATCCTCAAAAGAGAATTTGGGTAATCCGGTTACACAATGTCAGTAAGGTATCTGCTGATATCTACACAATAGGTATATACTATCTACACAAAGAATTGTTTATGATTGCAGAATATTCTCAGTAGGGAGGGCGGGGTGAACCGGAACCGAGACTCATAGGTGAAGCTGGAAGGAACACGATCCTAGCTGCGTATCAAGTCGGCATCTTTTCCGACAAACAGCAACATGGGAAAACAGGTGTGTGCTTAATAGTTGCCACTTGGCTACACCAGATTTGATACGTATACCTGTCCTATACTATAAGAAAAGAAAAAACTTTGCTGCTTTGGGACTATATTTTACGTAACTCAATTCGCCTCAAATCGCATGACATGATGTGAAATTTTTCAGGGTCCGGTGAAAGTGTACAGATCGCAACAGAGATGGCAGCAGAAGACGCACTCAGAAGGCGTTCAAGATCTCGGACAACATGAAGCCGATACTTTCAATATGAATATTCCTAACACAACTAGTAGAAACGCATCATTACATGAATGGAGTCTGAGCGCAGTTCAAAGTCAATAGTTTATGTCACAAAATGTAATGTCTGAAATAAAGATCACTACTGTATATACTAATTATTGTATTAATTTTTTGGGTGGAAGTCTGCAGGAATGCTGTGAGATTGCCAGTGTGTGGATGTCCGACGATGGATATGGACGCGAGATATCTCGAAAATTCACACAAGTGTAAAAAAAAATAGACTTCGGTTAGTTTTTTAATACACTCGATCAATAATATATATCCGGGTCAAATAGCTTCTAAAAATTAACATATTATATTTATAAAAAAAGTTTCAAAAAAGTTTATATTGGGAATGAACACGATAATCAGTATTTAATAACATTTTGATAATCGATAATGAACGGCCGTTCGTTGCAGCCAAGTTGCTCGCACATTTTGTAAGCTGTTTCAGCAAGTATTAACTATTAATATTTAATACATTTTTTAGCTAGGGAGTAGGGATAAACAAACAAATCTGTATTCAGAGTCCACCCTCTCAGTCACGACTGATTTTCAGTGGGGGACAGTAAACCAAGCCAACTCTGTAGGTCCCGACAGCAATCGACAAGTGAGCGATAACCAACCAAAGATCGATAATTTTTTAATAGAAAATATAGCAATCAGTGGTATGGACAGTGCGAACACCCACGGATCAACGCCAGAATCAACAAGGCCGATTCAATACAACTTTAAATTTATTATGTGCCTCGTTTCTAGGACGGCTCAAAAGTCAGTTTTAAAAATTCCCAAGATAATAACTTTACCTTAATTTAATGCATGACCCACCTGACAAAGCCCGCCAAGTTTCATACAAATAAGAAACTTGATGAATATTTAAAGAACAAAAATAACATAACGGACGCATAATAAAAAATTAAATGACGTGCTACTACTACTACTAGTACTAAGGTACCGTATGTGGCAATAATAAGAGCATTAAATAAAGGTGGGAGCAAAAAAGCTTGGTTCACACATTTTCCCACAGGGCTAAAATCTAAGGTTGAACCAAGACATCGAGATGGCGTCCAGATTTACATATCTTTCTGGTTCCTAAAGCTGCGTCCACACCTGAGCATTTTACTACGAACAAGCTGAGCAAAATACTTGCTGCGTTCTACGCATTTGTCGCTGCTTGTCCCGTTCCCACAACCGGTTCGTTTGGCTACGAGACACGTCGATATTATAACACATAATTATAACATATATAATGATATGTGAAAAACATGTGTAGAGATAGGATAGGAGACCAACAGCTTACCTGAAGTGGAGTAGGCGTGCCGTGATAGAAGACATAAACACAAATAAACAAATAAGACTACATTTTAAAACGTTTCGGTCTACGTGACCTTCCTCAGTGAGTAGAGAAGAGTTACTGAGGTGAAAAACTAAAGCTAGGTAGCCGTTGGCTAGGGTGGGGGGGGGTGAAGTGAAAGATGAGTGGGGGTGTGGAATGGGTGACAGGGAGGGGTAGAGAGGAGGAGAGGGAGGACTACCTAAGGTTTAAGTTATGTTTGTGGCGCGATTTGCAAATCCATTGGTAGGCCAGTTCCCATCTTCTCAGTCTCCATCGTGTACAGTGGGAGGAGTGACCTGATGACACAAACTGTCATGCACGGTTCCTCCCTTGCCACAGACCCAGATGCAAGACGTGCCCCATGCATGAACCAGTCAAGACCTTCTCTGCCCACCTCACTAATAAGACCTATGACATATGCAACAACAACAAACTGTGGCACTAGCAACATCGTCTACCAACTTCGATGCACCCGATGTCTCGCGAGTATGTTGGACTTACCACTAATACCGTTGAGTGACTAATATATAGCTAGAGTCGTAACGGCCTATGCTGAGTGTCTACGGAAAAATTTGCCTCCGCCTCATGTAGTACCTTGCCAACATGCTAGGCAGCGTGCCCGACAGCTCGAGCGAAGCTACAGCTACCTAGCAGCAATCGGAGTACCTTCGTAGGCCCCCAGTGGAGAACCGGATGTCAATTTAAATTAGAACGCGCGAAATATTTTAACATAAGATACATTGATACAAGCATTTCGTTTGTAGGTTTCGCGAATAATATTATTATACATACAAATAAACTTGTTTTCGAGTGTAAAATACAAATGAATATGTCATATATTGTTTGTTTTATATATTTTTAACATTAAATATTATGTATTTATATTTGAAAACTTCTAAAAGTTAAATTCTCTAAAACTGTCATGGTAATAAAGTTATTTTGCAGCTGCATGGTATTGTTCTAGGAAGGCCATGCTTATAAGGAAGTGTATTAAAAAGGAAATATTACTAGGAAGCTTCGTTACGGTTTTTCATGCGCGTTGTTGGATGAGCGTAATTTTTTTTAAACGAAAAAAAGCGTAGGGCCTAAAATTGCGATTTTCATGAGAAATTATTTTTGATTGCGCTCAAATTTCACACCAATATATTAATTTATAAAATAAAGGTTCTGTATAAAAATCGTTACAATCGGATAAAGCATGTAGGTGTTATAAGTCAAAGAAATGTAAAATAAAAAATAAAAAACGTAAAATTGCGATTTTCATAAAAAAATATTTTTTGAATGCGCTCAAAGTTCACACGAATATATTAATTCATGAAATTAAGGTTCTGTGAAAAAATCATTACAATTGGATAAAGCATGTAGGTGTTATAAGTCGAAGAAAGTTTAAAAAAACAAAAAAAAACACGTAAAATTGCGATTTTCATGAGAAATAATTTTTTTAATTGCGCGTTCTGCTGCGCGTTCAAAACTGAACGTGCAATGAAACAACTACTTATTTCCTTGATTACTGCACTAATTAGAAACTTGAATCAGTGAGTATCACCCAAATATGAACAACACTGGTCAAATTACTAATAATATAGAAACTGTCAACGTCACTCGCACCGGGTACCGGCAACGTTAACTATTATTGGTTCACTTTACGGTTTGGAACAAGTTTTGTTTTCTGACTCATCAACCAGTGAACCAAACGATTAAATTAATATCATGCTGTCGCCTACAAACTCAATCTCTTCAAAACTCCACTCATACTCAGACTTAAGTCCTGTTATCGGTTTATATTACAATGTACAATTTTTTTATCTATATATCTCGTAAATCTTTGGAAATTTTATTAAAACTAAAAGCATATTGTATTTCAATTTAATGATCGCCTGCCACCTGGCGCGAGTATTTGCATTGTGATTTACAATTTCTTTACCGCGTCTGGGCCCGGTGTAGAATTGACCCAGAGCATGGCTCTGCTAATCGTACAAGTCGATTCAAGAAAAGAAGTCCACCTTGCAAAACATCAGCTAGTAAGAGCCCGAAAAAAATCACAAAATCTATTTATTTTTGTAACTTTTAAAAATATTTTTTTAAAAGTTATGTTCATAAAATCAAATTGACAGGTTAAGTTTACAAAGGCTATGCAAATTGCGCTATCAGATCATAATAAAATATTATCAACATTTAAAATAATGTCTTTTTCACGAGCTTGTAAATTTCCACAAATTACCCGCTTGGTGGCGCATTCCAGAGTAAATACCTCTGCATCCGCTCGTCAAAACCTGGTTTGCACGAGTTCATCCATCAGTCTTCAAATTGTGGGAGGAGGGGATTCTTCGGCGAGCATTCAACCATCGTCATCACAATTCTAGGAATCATATTATTATCATGTTGTTTTTTCTTCACCAGCAGGTTCGGAAAGCGCTCACATTTGCACACACTGTTGTGACACTTTTCACATAATCATTCATGCAAAGTTCATATTATTTATCTATACTTAATTACAAGATAAAAGTACCCTACAACTGTAGTTTACTGAAATGTTCCACTGTTTTATTACGTTTATGTTTTTATAATATGATTTTAAATTTATTATCTTTGTACCTCAATGTAAAATGGCAGCAATGCTGTACTTGAGTGAAGGAATAAATAAATAAAGAAGATAAAGAAGTATTTTATAAGGTAGGACATAAAGGAGGTAGCGATATAGTAAATTAATAATCTAATTTAGCAAGAGCAACAGAGCCGTCAAATTATCACATGCTAATCATCAGAATAGAATATGAGGAGACTATACACAATTAATAAGATATGGATATTGACAGATTGTTTACGAAATAAGGATAATTATGACAATATCCTACTCGGTGGTAAATGGGCCAACAACTTCAACATTGCAATTTACATTGTTTGTATCTTCTTTCTCATTGTGACAATATTTTTATAAACAATATTATGATCTTCTTGAGAATGGATTTGTTGTACATAACAACGTCACATTGTGAGGTCCAGGAATTTGCGTTGGCATGAAATCTGTGCATTTCATCAGGTTTCACAGACAAGAGTAAAGGTAAATTCTCGGTACACTTTGCAAGCCGGAGCGGAAGTAATTAAAATAAGGTCTTGCTCAGGTACTGGGACAAGTATTAAGCCACGGTCCAATAAATTTACAAAAAAATCTCTACTGTCTGTGCGTCGATTTTATTCAAATCTAACGATTATTTTTATTTTTGGTGGATTGGACCGGATTGGACTTTGCTGGCAATCTATATTATGCTGTCAACAGAAGTAGTATTTTTCGTGTACAAAAAGAATACTAACCAGAGAAAAAAATACGATTGCAATACAATTTCGCAAATTATTTATATATTTCACTGTAACGATATGTTTTAGAATGAACCTGACCTATTTCCCCGAGCATAACGCTTTTTTATAATCAAGGCATAAACAAATGACAAAGAGGTCTGGCTCAATCAAAATATTTTTTTGAACAAAAGATCGCGAAAAAATTAATTTAAAATAATATATAACCATAACTCACTAAATACCAAAAAATAATACTATGTTTTAATTTAATGAACACTGTTAAAATATTCAATGGAATATATTCCCGGTGGTTATGTGTGCAGACAGTCGCGTAGGAAGATGGGTTTGGTGATGGGTACCCCCCCCCCCCTTTCCAGTGTACCCCACACTGTCACCACCATAGAGTACATCACAACGATACACAACACTGAGAAAGTAATTATACAGTCAGATACTAGAGTGTTGTATGTGGAAGAAAAAATCTCATAATACTCATGCCAATGATGGTAATTGCACTTGTGACTGCGCGTATGCCCTGTTGCAATGTGTTCATAAAATGTAATTTCCCCCTCGCCTAATCACTTCGTTACAAAGCATGACCACGTATCACGTATCACGTAAAAGACATAAGAGGAAAGAGGACATTTTCTCTCAATCATCAAAAACAAGGTCCGCAGCAGGCACGTATTTCAAACCGCCTATGTGATTAGATTCTCCTTCGGGACCGTCTAGCAACGAGAGCTTTGTGTTTGAGTTAGATTGATCATTGACAATGACAATATTGTATTTGATCTTTAGGAAGGATATCTTTAGTACGATACATTTACGACATTGATTACATAAGCTATCATTAATCAATGATTATTTACGAAGAGACCACTGTGATCTAAAGCAGATTGCGAAGCGAATATAATATGTAACATGGTTCTGAGAAATGTTTTTTAACTGCTATATTTTGCATCTTTCACACGTTTAATTTCCATGCGCTCAGTTTTGCGGAAATACATGCCCCCCCCCCCCCCCCCCCCCCCCCCCCCCCCCCCCCCATCAGAGCATAGTCCTCAGTAGTCCCACAATCATGAAAACCCCAACCCCTCGCTATCGCATTTCGACCGCTGCTGCGGCAAGCCGTGATAATATAAGCAAGTCCTCGGAAGACAAGAGTAGCTTCGTTTGGTCAAGCGATCAGTATCACTATAATGCGCGGTTGCATTACAATTAATTATACTTAGCATTTGGCAACGTCGGAGTAGAAGCCGAGCCCGCGGCGCGTCTCCGTTTCTGAGGAATTCCAGACCATTGTAAGAAGGTAGGAAGGTAGGCATACTTTTGTCCTACGGCACAGCTCAAGCCTCACATTCACAGCCAAATCTTTGGACCAAATTAATAAATTACGAATTATGCAATTACTACGAACTGAGAAAACTACTGGTACCGTAATTATTCTATTATGCATACTACTTTTAACAAAATAATGGAAATAGTAAAGAACTTAATCATATTTGATTGATTTTGATTGGATATTGCTTAACGTCTCATATTTATGCTAAAAATTTTAGGACGAACTTGAACTTTTTAAAAATTTAGGTTTTAAAATAACTTCGACTTGAAAAAGTTCTTATTGAGCTGTGAACTGAACGTTTAGAAGGTCATTTAAAAAATGAAACTGTCCCAAATCTGGGTTGGGGGGAGGGGGGGTTCTAGTGGGTTATGTGTACACAAACTAGAAGCGGTAACGTAATAAATCGTATTCGTTGATACAAATCAGATTTCGAAACGGACGGCTCGAGAAGAGACATTGGCATATGGTTACTCTTGTCTGTGAAACATGATGAAATGCATAGATATTCATGCCAACGGCCGATTCCTGGACCTGCTCACAGTTTAACGTTGCTTGTTATGCAAAACAAATCCGTCCCTGAAGATCATGAATTTTTCATAATTGTCTACAATAATATTGTCACAATGGTAAGAAGATACAAACAATGAAAATTACAATGTTGCTGCTGGCCAAGATTGAATAATATTGGTCTCCTCATATTCTAATGATTTTGACGTTATAATTTGACAGCTCTGGCACTCTTGCCAAATTAAATTCTTAATTTATTATATCGTTACGTTATTCTTGAATGAGCGTAGCGAGCGAAGCGAAAATTCATTTCACTACATTGGAAAAAAACATCCGGAATGTTTCTTTCTTTCTTTCTTTCTTTCTTTCTTTCTGTTTATATTGTGTGTCTGATAGCACTATTCGGCCTAAACCGATACTCCAATTGCGATAAAATTTTATTGAGGCCTTCGAAAATCTCTGAACCAAGAACTGCCACGTTTTGAGCGCAATCGAAAAATATTTCTTCATGTAAATCGTAATTTTACGATTTTCGATTTTAAAAAATTCTTCGACTTATAAACACCTACATGCTTTATCCGATATTAATGATTTTTCACAGAACCTTTATATCATGAATTATATATTCGTGTGGAATTCGAGCACAATAAAAAATTATTTCTCATGAAAATTGCAATTTTATGATGTTTATTTAATTTTTAAAACTTTCTTCGACTTATAACACCTACATGCTTTATCCAATTGTAATGACTATTTCACAGAACCTTAATTTCATGAATTAATATTTCGTGTGAATTTGAGGGCATTCAAAAAATATTTTTTTAGAAAATCGCAATTTTACGTTTTTTTATTTTTTTATTTTACATTTCTTTGACTTATAAACACCTACATGCTTTATCGATTGTAACGATTTTTATACAGAACATTATTATATAAATTAATATATTGTGTGAAATTTGAGCGCAATCAAAATAATTTCTCATGAAAATCGCAATTTTACGCTTTTTTTCGTTAAAAAATTACGCTCATACAACACGCGCCTGAAAAGCGTTTGCGAAGCTCCTAGTATATTTCCTTTAATACATTCTTATAAGCATGGCCTTCCTAGAACAATACATCAGTGCAAAATAACTTTATTACATGACAGTTTAAAGCATTTAACTTTAGAGTTTCCAAATATTAAATACATAACTTTTTATGTTAAAATATATAAAACAAACAATATTAGACACATCATTTGTATTTTACACTCGAAAACAAGTTATTTGTATGTATAATAAATAATCGCGAAAACAAACGAAATTCTTTATCAATGTATATCTTATGTTAAAATATTCCGCGCGTCTAATTAAATGACATCGGTCTCCACTAGGGGACCTACGAAGTACTCGATGCTGCTAGTAACTGTAGCTATCGATCGAGCTGTAGGGCACGCTTGCCTTTAGATGTCTTTGGCAATGTACTACATGAGCTTTTGAGGAAAATTTAAAAAAGTAGACATCAGCATATGGTATTGTTACGACTCTCAGTATATATTAGTCATCAACGATAATACTCTCCGAAACCCGAAGAAATGGGCACAGACAGGATGTAAGAGAGGAGAACCTCGAGAAACCTTGGGCATTGCATGCCAATGGGCAGGGCCCTTTCCCCTTCGTGACTTGTTTCACAGTTTGTGTCATCAGGTAAACTTCCTCCCACTGTACACGGAGGGAGAACTGAGAAGATGGGAACTGGCCTACCAATGGATTTGCAAATCGCGCCACAAACATAACAAAAAACCCTTAGGTAGTCCTCCCTTCCTCCTCTCTACCCCTCCCTGTCACCCATTCCACACCCCCACTCATCTTTCACTTCCCCCCACCCCCACCCTAGCCAAACGGCTACCTAGCTTTAGTTTTCACCTCAGTAACTCTTCTCTACTCACTGAGGAAGGTCACGAAAGACGAAAAGTTTGAAATGTAGTGTTATTTGTTTATTTGTGTTTATGTCTTCTATCACGGCGCGCCTACTCCACTTCAGGTAAGCTGTTGGTCTCCTATCCTATCTCTACATGTTTCTCACATGATCCAGCCTTTTGGCATTCCTTTCATCACACCATATATAATGATATGAATGATATTGACGACACATCACACTTATCCTCAAAATGTTTCTTGATTGTCTCGTAGCTTACCGGTCGTTGAGTTGGTTTCTTTGGAGCCCTTTTTGAACACCAAATATTTATCTGGCAGCCTATTTCCACGGAGCCGTGATGATGTATCAGCCGTCTCCCGCACGTCACTGATTGATGTATGCTCAACTGACAGTGTGACTTGCGATCGTGACCGTACCGCCTACTGTTGTGTATGATCTGCGCCTGGCGAGTTCAGGAGAAAGAGGGACAGTAGACATGTGGTTCACCACTCTGCCATGAAATTAAAATTTTAAAACAGGGACGCACAAACGATTCCGCCAGTCATCCCTACTCTTAAATCTTTGTAAGGTGTGGGTGAGGCAAGCTTTAGCATAGGATTGAGGAAAAAAACAGTGAGACAGATGATGTGGGTAGTGGGTACCTTAAGTATTGAGAGGCGCTAGCATCAGTATTGTATTGATTGATAATAACTAGGGATGCACACGATAATCAATATTATCGATCAATAATCAATAATCAATATCATTTCGATAATCGATAACCAAAGTTCATTTTCAATTATCAAAATACCAAATAATTGGTAAATAGTGGCACAAAACCAAACTCTAAAGACAGAAATTATCTTACGTTGCACCACCGACAGAGTTGGCTCGGGCGCTAAGCGCTCGACTCTGATTCGGAAGGTCCCGGGTTCGAATCCCATCGAGACCGGCAATCCTGACTGAAGGTTTTTTCCGAGGTTTTCCTCAGTCGTTAAAGGGGAATGCAAGGGATTGAGTCCTCTTGAACAGCCCTCGAAAATCCCTTCACAATTTCATATCCGCACATACCAAGTTCACCTGAAGAGGGGCTAATTGCACCCTATAAAAAGGTTTCCCATGCTAAAAATTTTTAAAAAAATTTACGTTGCACCATGCACTAGCTGGGCTGATGGTGTCGCACTCGAGATTTTTGTTTTGAAATGAGGTATCACTATCAGTCAAAAAGGAAAGCCAAAACAGAATCGAAGACAGCGAGGCAGCAAGCGGAATGCGATTTTTATTGTTTGATTTATACTTGCCACACTTGAGGTTCCATGATCAGGCTTTGTTGGTGATATCGATTGACAATAACATTACCATTTTGATCCCGGTAATCAAGAATGAAAAAGTATCAATGTGCATCCCTAATAATAATTTATTAATTATTAAACATTGCGAGGACCAAACCATTTTCAATACATAATGTAATTGCAAAGTACGTAAGGTACCTATTTAAAAAGGCCTATGATCATATTTATTTTGATTAACATTACCCGGTAATTTCATTTAATAAAGATAAATTAAAAATAGATGTTCTTACTTTTGACTAATATAAATTATTTTATATTATTTACAAATTTTTAATCTTATTTACTATAGCCATATTACGCAGGTAACTGGTAGGCCTATATTTTTCCAGCTGTCAGTATATAAAGTGCCATGATTGCAATAATTGCAATGAGCCTCTAAAATCTGCAACAGATAAAAAATGTGTGCCTCAATAGAAAAAACATCTTTATAAAAACATAAAAACACAAACTGGCTTCAATTCACAAGTGACTTAAAGGGCTAAATAGGTACTGGTAGTAGGGTTGTGCGAACATGGATTTTTATTTTGGATGAAACTCAAAACTTTCAGAGAGGTTGCCCCTGAACAACAAACTTCTATAAAAAAGTTTAACCAAACCAAACTTAAAAGGATATCAAACAGTTATAGAATTGTTCCTGCTATTTTAAGCAATCCATCATTATTTTGCATCATCATATTTTCAACAATTTTCATAATCAGTAATTTTATATATTGTTGTATTTTCTGAAATTATTTATTTTTGTTAACAATTGTACTTTGTTTTGATCAGTACGCTGGATCCCCGTGGTCATCCATACTATTGGCCAGCTGTCAATAAAGATTGAATTTATTATTATTAGGTGACTAAATAGTACACTAATAATAACTAAGTAATAACTTAATAAGTCTTGACGGGAACTGGACTGGCTCCTCCACAATCCAAAATTATTTTTTGTATTTCTACCTGGAATCAAGAATTTTTTATTATAGGCTGGCCTCCAAATACTTACCCAACCACCATAATTTTTTTT
>JAMZAV010012944.1:0-17333 GCA_024449915.1 Sweltsa coloradensis | reverse complement strand
CAGAGGCTCCCCTAGTTTCGGGAGTAGCTGATGTCCTTTACGATCAACCGAGCGAGTCAAACCAGAGGAGGGTCTAGACCCACTGCCTCCTAGATGCTCGTCGTGGAGCCACGAGCAACATCTAGGAGGCAGTGATCTACACAGTTGTAGTTCCCGTGAAAGTCACGGCAACAATACACTCCACTCACTCATTACAACAATTACACAATTACACTAACGAGTACCGGGTCTAATTGCTGGCAGATGTACTTATTACTATAATGCGGTTTTAAGACACAAAACACTGTCCAAGGTCGACGGCTCCTTTCACATGATCTGCGCGGAAGCTGTGGGAAGTTTCTCTAGGGAGTCAGAAAGTGATGTGATTGAGCGCGGGACTGGGTTCGAATCCTGCACAATGCAAGGGTTTGGGTTCGAGTCCTGCACACTGCAAGGGTTTGGGTTCGAGTCCTGCACACGCACAATGCAAGGGTTTCTCTTGGCCTCATGCATAGGCCTACACCAGCGGATCTAGGGATTGTTTTTTTGGCAACCGTTAGATCATAATTAGAGGTGCGTGTATATAGCATTTTCAAGTGTCATTTTATAGCGTTTTGTAGCATCTATTTTTAGGCTAACTTCAAAACCTTGTGTATGAACTTTTTTGATATTTTTAATTTGAAATTTGGTCGTCAAGGTTGAATTAATATCAACTGAATAAAAATGTGTTTAAACAAATTGTATATACTATGGATATTAAGGTAAAGTTGTACTGAAAAACCTTAGTTTTATTTGAAAAAATAGCGCTTTGTAGCATCTATTCACAAAACGCTATTTTCACGTATACCTTTATTCATAATGCACCACTCTAGCCTAGGGATATGGGGAGAAGGGCCCATGCTGATCGGAACCAGCCACGGGATGGGGGAGGAAAGGGGGGGGGTCTCACGTCGCGGTCGTCATTGTCGTCGTCGTCGGGGAGGTCTTCAAGGGAAGGAGGGGGTGTCCCCGACGACGATTGCCAGAGCTCGCCTTAGTTTAGTTCTCTCTTACTAGCAGATGTTTGCGAGGTGGACTTTGTCTCTTTCCTCGCCTTGTACGATTATCAGAGCCATGCTCTGAGCCAATTCTACCCCGGGCCCAGACGGGGGGGGGGGGGGGGCTAGAGATCTAGTACGTGATGTGGGACGTGGGTTCGAATCCTGCACAAAGCACAAGTTAGGAACGTGGACGTGGTTTTTGGGCGGCTTCTTCGACTGTCAATAGTTATGAGATAAGTGAGGAATTGACTTAGAGAATTGTTGGGGGGAGAGGTTAAGGTTAGTCACGCAAAACTCTAGTTGCAGGTAAAGCCCGTGATGGCGACACTTTTGGCAAATTTGTAGCTTACAAGTTTAAAAATCTAAAATTACATAATAAAATGTTATAGAGATAGTTGACAGTATAATTGTGTGGTGATATGATCATAATTCTCGGTCACAGCTGAGGTGGGAAGACCCCTTATCGTCGAAGGCGATAATGTTTGCACATTTGGAAGTGAAATGGTCTAAAAACAAGTTTAAAAATCGGAAATTAGATAACGATGTTATAGCGGCTATGAAATGAAAATCGAAACGTCATGGGGGGGGGGGGCGATCTCACCCCTACCCTCCCCCCCCTGTATCTACCCCTGGCATACACAAATACTAGGTCGCTTCTAGAAGCTCACATTGTGGGTACAAGATGTAGTTTAACAGAGATTAAGCCTATACTGAGAGGAATCAATATCAATTGAGTAAAACCTCGGATAAAACTTTCAGTCAGGATTGCCGGTGGCAGGGTTAGATCGAACCCAGAACAGAGTCTCACACGCAAGGCGGTGCTGTAGCGCTGAGCCGAGGCAGCAGCCTACTAGACAACACCTGGGATAGTCCGGTAGTCTTGGACCAGCAGCGCAGAGCAACAACACAGGAAGTGGTGGTAACAGGTTCTGCGCTGTGCCTCACACTTTGCCCTGGAATGCCCGTGTTACTAGTTCTCTTGGGCTCTCTCAAGTGTATTTGCTTGAGGGCGCGTCAACCGTTGGGGGTCACAATGAATGTGATTCTCTAGAAGTGACCTAGGTTATTAGGAAGTAAGGGTTGGAGTAGAGAAGGGAATGCTGAGGGCTGTTTAATAGGACGTACCTAGGGAAAACCGTCAGTCGGGATTGCCGGTGGTGGGAGTCGAGACGTAGACCTCTCGAATCAGAGTCGCACGAGATACGTTTGAGCCACCGAGGTCGGCAAACCCCGGCAGTGTGTCGCGCAGACAGACAGACAGACACAGAGAGAGAGACAGACAGATATGTAGGCAGACAGACATGTAGGTAGGCAGACAGACAGTCGGACAGAGAAGCAGACAGACAGACTGACTGGTAGACAGACAGACAGACGGCGTGTGATGCTCCTAGCTGGAGAAAGTACGAGAGTCCTCGATGACGTCATCACCTCGAGGCAGGCGACGCTTCTTGTACAGACGCCCCACAGAGCGACGCGACGCGCGATCAATACGTGTAGTCACGTGACTGCTCACTGCGTGCAGAGGGGCCTGGGTTCGAGGCTCGCGCGACGCACTGCTACTGCAACGCCTCTAGTCACTTGCTGGCTACACACCAGGCTTTGCCCCGTAGTTTTATTATAGATGAATGGTGTACGTAGATATTTATAAAGCAGTCCTACAATATTGAGAGTGAGGTCACGGTAAACTATGTTTATAATTAGTTTGGGAGGAGGGGGGAGTGGGGGGGGTTCCTATGCTGGGAACAAATGAACAGGCCCGTGCGAGACAGACCCAGCCACAGGCGACTCCTCGTAGAGGACGTAGAAATGAGGGAGGAGGTTTGAATGATTTATTAATATAGGAAGTTATGTTGTACTTGTATATTCATGGTCAGAACCAGCGCCACAAGCAAGGGGGGGGGCAATGGTCTGTGGCGAAATCAGGCCGGGCTCAGGCAAATGACGGAATGGGGAGGGCAAGAGTTGGTGGTTCCCCCACGTCGTGGTCATCTTGTGTCATCGTCCGTATTGTCATTATCGTCGTCGTCGGGGAGGTAGTCAAAGGGAAAGGGGAAAGTTCCCCGACGACGTCCGCCAGAGCTCGCCTGTAGTTTCGGGGAGAAATATATATACTACCCTTCCTTCTTACTAGCTGATGTTTGCGAGGTGGACTTTTTCTCTTGAATCGCCTTGTACGATTAGCAGAGCCAACTCTGGGCCATCTCTACCCCGGGCCCAGACGGGGGAGGAGAAGAAGAAGCTAGATGCATTTCATAAACATGTTGGGCCTTCAAAGTCCAACTCGCTACCTTCCCGTGGTTTGGCCTGTAAGTAGGGGAGTAGTGTATTCCCCAAAACTAAGGGCGAGCTCTGGCCGGTTGGGGTGCGTGTTTCAGAGAGAGCTCTCGCGCAACTTTTTATCACACCTTTCTTCATTCACACAGCCTTACTCATATTTATTTTCTTCTTTCACTTTTTTCGTCTCCATACTTGCCGGCCCTCTCTGCAACGAGCACTCCTCCGTTCCCACCCAGTTTAACCCATCCTATCCAACATCCTCACTCCTTCCTATTAACCCCCTGCGTCTTCCCTTACGTTCCTCCGTTTAAAGGGAAGAAAACATGGTGGTAATCCACAATTATGGAATTGAAAATTTGGAAGATTCCAATACAATTGACATGGGCACTGACAACTCTACTGTTGAGTGCCCTAAACCAACATTTACTAAGTAACTATAAACATGTTGTTAGGTACAGGACAGCTACGTCACTTGGTTGTCAAAGTGAGGCTGTGAAATGAGCTCCACCTCACTACACCAGCACGCAGCCTACCACTGACGACTACCGACAGTGTTAGCTCGAGAGTCGAGCGCTTAGCGACTCTGATTCGGGAGGTCCTGGGTTCGAATCCCGTCGAGACCGGCAATCCTGACTGAAGGTTTTTTCCGAGGTTTTCCTCAGTCGTTATGCGAATGCAAGGGATTGAGTCCTCTTAAAGAGCCCTCGGACATCCCTTCACAATTGTCCTATCCGCAACATACCTAGTTAGTCACCTGAAGAGGGTCACATCGGCTAAATCTGATGTGTAGGCTACCCTACAGCGGGCATCCTACAAAAAAAATTATTTAAAATTTACCCCCGACGACAGAGATGGAGGCCAAACTATCTCACCAGACGTTGGAACGCAGAGCTCTCAGCTCACACGAGAGGTCGAGGATTTGATCCCCCAGCGAAACGATCAACTATAAGTTTTGCAGCGATAGTCGGTAATTTGTTACCTTTTACAGATCGACCATAGTATTAATTTTGTTCAAAATCTTGAGAACTGTTCAGTTCAGGTCTACAATCAACCATACTGACCAAAATAATTGTGTTAAAAAGTATATTTTGAAATTATTCGAACGTGCAAAAAAGTAAAATTATAACTTTTAACATAAAATTATGTCTTTTAATTAATTGATTGTATATTTATTAAAATAAGTACCTTAAATATCAGTATCAAAAAAATATGTGAACATAAGTTTTCAGGGTTAAAGTTTGGTACAACATGATGTGCGCATGTAGGCCCTACAAGAAATGTGTATTTTTTTTAAACTGCATTAATATTTATTAGAGCGGGCCTAAGGCTATTTTGCTGTGTTTTTCTATTTTTCCAAATATGTTGCCAAGTCAAAATACAGTGAATGGCTTTGAAACCTGGCTCTGATAGAAAATCAAAACTAGGCCCTATATTTTTCAAATTTTTCTGATCGGGAACATGGCTAATATCGCCATCTCAAAATAATTTCAAACTTCAATTTGCTCAAGCACACCATTCAACGTAGGTAAGGCCTAGTTGTGTTTTTGTGACATTGATTTTCAACTGGTTTTCTAGAGGCTGTAATTATCTGTACTGCAATTTTTTTCGTTTGGCGATACAAATCGGTACAAAATGTACACAAAATGGATCAGAAATTACGGTCATGCTTTTTTTTGTCATTTTGATTTGAATTAATAATATTTTTTGTAAATTAATAAAATTATAGTTAGGTCTATTATTATTAATTTAAAATAGTTTGATTCAATTCAAAAACAGTCCAGTACAGATTGCTAACAGCTAACTAGGTCACAACCATTAGGTACCGTACGGTACATAAAGTAGAAATACAAATCACCGTTGTTAGCTAAATTGTCTGCAGAAGTTCAACGATATGACACAAAAATGAAGGCTTGAGCTCCTCGTAATATTGATTGATACAGGGGGGGGGGGGTCGGCCCCGGTCGAGAATAGAAATAAACTCTGGTTAAAGTTAATGAGGGTCGGAGCGTCGAGGATGAAGTACGGCTGTATTGCTTCTATGTAGGATTGTTAGAGCAAACCTTTACTAATGTACAAGGCGTAGGAAGAACTCAATCTTCCTAAGCTAGATTAGCAGGGTGTCTACAAATTTTTCATAACAAGATTTCACGACTTTTCCAGGTAGGCCTATTCCAGATGGAAACTTATGATTTTCCAGGCTGCAAATTTGGCTTTCCTGCACATTATAATGGAGGAAAAATTGTTTATAAATTCATATCGATTTTGGCAAAAATTTTAAACACCAGACAAGGCAAAATAATTTAAGAATATTGTTTTTTTTAAATTGAGAATTTCTATTTTCAGCAACAAAAAAGGTAGGGATTAAAATTACTTAAATACTAGGCTATTGTTTTTTTTTTACACTTCTAGTAAAATTCCAGAAATAAAACAAAATTCCCTGATTTTTCACTGACTTTTCCAGATTTATTAAATTCCCTGACTTTTCCCGATTTTCCAGTCTTGTAGACACACTCGGTAGACAGGAAGTGATGACGCTCCGTTCTGATTTAGTGCACTTAGTGTAGGCAGCGCAAACACTCGTACGTCACACATGGTTACACACTCCTATTTTCGCGGGCAGATTCACAACAATGAATTAGGCCTACCGTGCAATTATTTACATTTTCAAGCAAGATTGACAAACACTACCCATTGAAAAAATTCCTTATGAGCATAACTAGGCCTATGTAATTAATTACTTCCAAAAACTGGTTAAAACATGATTTTCATTCCGTAGCTGATAAGACTGAATATTGTACAGGTACTAGGATCAATTATTTGTAGAAATATAAGACAGTGATAATAATATGTTACACAATCCAAAAATTAGGACCAGGATTTACCCAGGTCTCGGGTGGGTTTATGAATTTAATTTCTTGATTGTAATTGTAGTCTGTAGGCCTATAACATTCTAATATTTATTTTTCAATATTAGACTTTATTATGTATAGTTTGTAGTATAAAATGTAGTATGTGTAGTTTTGCCCATTACATGTATGGTTTTGTACTCCACAAAACGCAGTCTAATTTAATATTTGTTTCCATGTATTAATCTATGGCTAAAATAAAGAACATAAATAACATAAAGAACATCAACTCCACCTAACGGAGTGTTTCCCAACAAACCAAATCAATAAAGAGGAAAAAATGTACCGTACCGGTATTTAAAAATTAATTTCCTTCAGAAATTATTTTATTCTGCAAGCGAATCCGGAAACATAGCGCCAACCCGACGGACGTTTAACTCATAAAGTGTAGAAGCCCTACCTGTTTGTTGTCTGTAGCGTCCATAGCGAGATATCCCTTTTTGTGGGTAGCGTACGGCGCTGGTACAGTGGTATACCTGAAACAAGAGTAGAACCAACGTCAGAACCTGCGGTGTCAGAGGTCTAGTATACATAGATAATAATAACGATCATAACTCAGTTCCAACTACGTAGGGTTGAGTAGTGGGCATATAATCTAGGGCATGAAACTGTAGATACTAAGCTTGCCAGACTCAGTGTTTCTTCCTCATCATCCAACTCCTTCCTCTTCACCAATTTACTCCACTCTCTTCTGTCCTCCCACAGCTTGACTCTTGTCACATGCTCCCACACTTCATCCCGTTTTCCAACGTCTTCTTGAATTATTCTTTCCCATTTCTCTCTTGGCCTACCTACTCATCTTTTCCCCTCCTCTATAAAAATAATAAATAAATAAAATAAATAAATTTGTATTTAGAGTCTACTTACTCGGTCATCTGATTTTCAGTGGGGAACATTAAACCAAAGCAACCAATCCAACCCTGTGGGCCCCCGATACAATCAACGAGTGAGCAATAACCAAATAAAGATCGATTTTTAAAAAAAGGAAATACAGCAATCAGTGGACAGTGCAAACACCCGCGAATCAACGCCAGAATCAACAAGGAATATTCAGAACAACTTTAAATTTATTATGTGACTCGTTGCTAGGACAGCTCCAAAGTCACCGTTTACAAATTCCTAACACAAGAACTGATGGACTTACCGAAAGTCTAAATCAGAAGTTCAAAAACTTCTGCCTATAGCGGTAATCATGGTGGTAGGCCTATATATCTTTAGGTGATTTCACTGCCAGAATTCTGTGGTCGCTTAATGCACGCGGTGCAGACGGTCGCCGACAGAATGCGCGACGTGTCAGGTGGTAGTCACGTGACTTAGAACTTACAAGATGGCGGCCTTGGGGACCAATCAGACGGCTCGAATTCGGAAATTCGAATGTTCCGCCTACGGATCTAAATGCACGGCCTTCAATAAAGTGTATACACACCACCATCTCTCGAGGTATTAGAGTCGATAAAGAAGTTTGGAAAAACTTCTTTATCAACTTTCTCGTCACGTGACTACCACCTGACACGTCGCGATCCTGGCGGATTCCGTCTGAACTGCGTGCATTAAGCGACCACAAAAATAGCATTGCTGGATACGCAAGTGAAATCGCCTAAAGATATATACCACCATGGCGGTAATCGAACCCTGGACCTTCTGCATTGGAAGCATAGACGCTAACCACAAGACCAACGAGCCACACAGTATAGTCTTCAAATTCCAAATCCATAGTTATGGCTCACTAAAAAAAGGTGTTTTATCAGTAGTGACTCGTAACCAATAAGATAAGCGGTGCTGCTATATTTCACATGTGTCCATCGAGGCTATAAAGTCTTGTACCGGTACTGGCTTTTGTCTGTTTCTAGCTAGGAGACTCACATTTGAACAAGTTCATGAATTTGTAGATTACCTTACCGACACTAATTGGATGAGCGAAGCGAAGACTTCAATTTCACTGACCCCTCAAAACATTTAGCTCCAATGTTTGTTTTTTTTTTGTATTTTTGTCTGTTTGCTCTCTACCAGGCAAACAGCTAATCCGATCTTGATGAAAATTGGAGGGGACCTTCGAAATCTCTGAACTTAGACTTGTTACGTTTTTGGGTACAATCGAAGAAATATTTCCCATGAATATCGTACTTTTTTTATTTTTTTTGATTTTTAGTGCGATATTTTCGTGCCATTTGGGCCGATTCTGACCAAACGGGTGGGGCTACAACGTTCATATTTTACATGTACATTAAGGTTATGGTTATGTATTCCTTTTGTGAAAGAAAAATTTGAAAAAGGTAGCCAGAATCCATAGTATAAGGGTTTGAATATGAGTTTTTTGAGGTATAATTGGATGAGCGGAAGCAAAGACTTCAATTTCACTGACCCCCAAAAAAATTTAGCTCAGGTGTTTTTTTTTTGTTTTTTTTTCTGTCTGTTTGTTCGCTCTCTACCGGGCAAACGGCATATGCGATCTTGATGAAAATTTGACCGGACCTTCGTTTTCTCTGAACTTAGAGGTGTATTGTTTTTGGGTACAATCGAAGAAATATTTCTCATGAATATCGTACTTTTACGATTTTTTTCGATTTTTAGTGCGATATTTTCGTCACATTTGGGCCGATTCTGACCAAACGGGTGGGGCTACAACGTTTATATTTTACATGGACATTAGGATTACCTATGGTGATGTAGTACCTTTTGAAAGAAAAAGTTGAAAAAGTTAGCTAGAATCCATAGAAATAAAGGTTTTAATATTAGTTTTTCAATTTTTAGTGCGATATTTTCGTCACATTTGGGCCGATTCTGACCAAACGGGTGGGGCTACAACGTTCAGATTTTACATGGACATTAAGGTTATGGTGATGTAGTACCTTTTGAAAGAAAAAGTTGAAAAAGTTAGTCAGAATCCACAGAAATAAAGGTTTTAATATGAGTTTTTTGAAGTTTATAATACCAATTAACAAGTAACAATAGAAACTTGACAACAATCACCTACAATGCATTCAAAAAGCACTTGCAAAAGAAAAGTGCGAACAAACGCACAAAACGCAAACAAAAAACTTACAAAAAAAACGCTCATCCATCAACGCGGCGGGACTTTAGCGTTTTCCTAGTAACAATTAACAAGTAACAAAAGAAACTTGACAACAATCACCTACATTGCGTTCAAAAAGCTCTCGCAAAAGTAAAGAGATCCCACGCAAACTAAAAACTTACATAAAAGCTCATCCATCAACGCAACTAAAAAAAGCGTTTGCAAAGCTTCCTCTTCTTCTTCTTCTTATGCCAGCAATTGACCTATTTGGCCATCATGCGTTTCCGTGTTTCCCAGTAGAGATAGGATTCTCTTTCTGCCTCCTCCATATCTTTTGGCATTGCGTCTCTTATTTCTTGAAGTACCGGGCATCTACGTAGGTGCTCCCTGGTATGCTGTTCTGTAGCACAAAGTGTACATGTGCTTGAGTCAGTTATCCCCAGTTTATGAAGGTGTGTAGCTAGCAGGTCATGACCGGTTTCCAATCTGAATTGTGCCGTCTCAGTCTGCCGATTTCTCCACTTTGTTTTTTTTGTGGCTGCTCCTTGCCACTGTTTGCCTTTACTTGCCTTCTCCCATACCTTTTTGATGTTGTTTTTCACTGCCGTGTTCACATGAGATTTAACGGCATTGTAGGATAGGGGCTTCTTGTTCTGCTTCATCCTGCTCCCCTCTTTCGCGAGTCTGTCTGCTTCTTCGTTTCCTTGTATGTTACAGTGTGCTGGCACCCACTGTAAGGTAACCTGTTTTTTCCTGTTTACCAGCCAGACCAGTAGTCTTTTACACTCCAACGTCTCACTGTCTCTCATGTCCTTACTCACAATGGCCTGTATGGCTGCTTTGGAGTCTGTGAGAATGACTGCTTTTGGTATTTGCTGTTCCTTTATTTTAGTAAGTGCTACTTTGATTGCCTTGATTTCTCCGTCATAACTGCTTCCATTACGTCCTGCTGGCAATGCTTGCTGGAATGCATTGCAGTATACCCCAGCCCCTGCTTTTCCCTCCCCTGGGGTAGCAGACCCGTCTGTATATACAAGTACCCATTCTGGGGTGGGGTAGTGCTTCGCTATATGAGCAACTGTCAGACATTGAAGTTCATCCTCAGTATAATCCGCCTTTTTCTTCTCAATTCCTTCCACCGTTAGCTCATGTTGGACTTCCAGTACAGCGACCCTCATATCAGGTGTAGGAAGCTCCATTCGATCTCGTAAATCCACCATACCCAAAATTTGCTTCTTTAGTTGCTTCGCTGCTGTGATAAATGTAGTTTGTGTCTTCAGCCTCTCTACGGGCTCTCTGTCCCATTCCTCTTCGTCAAGTCTCAGAAGTTTCTCATGTAGGCATATCGCTGCTTTGCTTCTCCTAGCACTTAATGGTGGGACAGTCACCAGCATTTCCATTGCAACAACAGGGGTAGACTTTGTGGCACCTGTAGCTATGCGTAGGGCCTGGTTTTGTACCCTATCTAACTTGACGACGTGACTGTTAGGTGCTGTGATGAGAACTGCATTACCATATTCCAGCACTGGCCGTACATATGTCTTGTACGTTGTTGCTAGTACATCGGTCGATGCTCCCCAATCCACTCCTGCCACTCGTTTCATGAAGGTTAGTCTTTTCTTCCCTGCTTTACTCATTTTTTCAATTTGTGAACTTCCTGTCATTTTTGAGTCCAGTGTCATGCCCAAATAGACTGCGTTCTCTTCCCGACGTATGGTCTTAGTGCCGTACTCCAGTTTGAATTCCGGCGTCGTGTGTGTCATAGTGTAAAAGTCATAGACTGTCTTGATTTCGTTCACCGTCATTCCATCTCTCTCCGTCCATTCCTGCAGTGCTTTTAATGCCTTATTCATCTCTCTCTCCATGTACTTTGCATCTCCGCTTGAGACCCACAGCACCACGTCATCCGCATACAGCTTAACTTGTACATCGCTTCTTTCCTGGATATACATCGCAAGGTCATTTATGTATATTAAAAATAGCGTAGGGCTCAGCACAGCTCCTTGCGGTACCCCGCTCCTTGTTTGCCTGAATCGTGATACCTTGTCATTATATTTTACTCTTATAAAACGTTGGCTCAGGAAGATCTTCACCCATCTATACAGATTCTTTGGGACTTCCATAGCTTCCATTTTCTGTAATAGACGCTTCCTGTCCACTACGTCAAAGGCTGTTTTAAAATCTACATACACTGCCAGTGTAGAGTGTTTTTTGTTAAAAACTTCTTTCACTTCTTGCATGATGTACGCAATTTGGTCCACGGTGCCACGATGAGATCTAAATCCAGCTTGATGTGGGGTGAGGCGCTTTCTGCCTCCAGGTAACTTCTCAGTCGTAGATTTACCATGTGCTCCATCACCTTGGCTATCATACTGGTTAGGGAGATTGGTCTATAGCTATCTATCTTGCTGGCATCCTTACCTTTCTTTAAAATAGGGATTACATCAGCCTTTCTCCATCCATCTGGGATGTCGCCTTCCCATGTGCAATTGCATAAGTTCTGTAGATGTTCTCTGCCACTCTTCCCCAGCTGTTTTATAAATTCTGGGTGAATCCCATCCGGACCTGGTGCTTTTTTATTTTTTAGTTTCTTGATGGCCTCATTCAATTCAGCCACCACAAATAGGCCGTTATATGGGTCTAGTTCATCACTCACATATTTGCTGTTGTCGATTTTGATATGTCCTAATTTCTGGTTGTTGCTTTGCTGTGCGATATTCTTACAGAAGGCTTCCGCTTTTGCTCTGCCTCCAATTAAATTCTTATTCCCCTGAATAAGTGGTTTATTTTCCACTTGCTTCTTATCCTTGTTGCACAGCTTAGAGAAGAATGTGTGAGCTTTCGCTCCATCTTTCCTGTAGTCGATGTTGCTGACGTACTGATGTAGGGTTTCTCTCTTGCTCTCTCTCAGCTTTTCCTTAAAAACCTGCGTTGCTTTCTTGAGCACTTCCATCGCCTCTGGGGTTTGTAGCATCTCTGCATCCCTTCGTGCCTTATTTCTCTCCTCCATAAGTGCTTGTAAGTATTCCAAAATGGCTTGTATTTCTTGACTCGCCCCCGGGGTACATGCTTCGTTGCAGCCTCTAGCACTGTTTCACAGAACTCTTTATATTCTTTGCTTACATCTTCTGTTTTCTCCCTGCCCATAAAATGCATCTCTGTCTCTCTTTGGTACTCCTTCCAGTTTGCCTTCTTAAAGTTCCAGCTAACCTTTTCTTCTTTTTTCTCTCCCTTACATTTCATCCTTGTTAGTAGTAGCATTTTGTGGTCCACGCCAGACGGGCTCTCCAAGTTTTCTTGTTTCATAACACCATATAGGTTCGCGTGGCAAAATGCTATGTCCGGTCTAGTGAGACTACCTGAATTTGATATGAACGTGTTTTGGTTGGGTGTTCCTTCCAATAGGATTAAGGGTTTGCTGTCTATGTAGTCTTCCAGAATCTCTCCAAATCTGCTCGTATCTCTGTATCCCCAGCTGATGTTGTGTGCATTGAAGTCTCCTACAAGTACGGTGCTCTTGTCTATAACCAACGTGTCTAATTTGTTAGTGACATTGTTTGGTGGGTTGTAGGCTATGGTATATTTTGATTTAGTGTGGCCTTTCCATATCTCTAACTGCACTAACTCCACTTTATCATCTTCTTCCATTGTGTGCAGAACTTCATACTGTGCAGTGAGTCCCACCTTCACACCAATTATCATGCCTGCGGCAACTCGTCTTCCTCTTGGGAGGTTATATATTACATATCCTTGTACAACAAGGTCTCCAAGTTTGTCATTATCGGAAATAGAACCTGCTTCGCAGATAGCGAATGCGTCAATATCTCTCTTGTTTAAGAGGCGATCAAATTCAGTTTGCTTTTCTTGAGTGAATCCACCTGCGTTCCAAAATATAAATGTGCAATTGCCCTTATAAGGGCAGGTTCTATTCCTATCTCTCCCAAGCACGGTATTGGGCGGCATGTCAGTACCGGTGTTGTGGTACTGTCCGATCATTTAGCACGTGATGGCTTCAAAGATACACAGTTCTTGCAGATCTTGTTAGCTCATCGGACGCGATCGGAGTTACCCCCCTAGCTTCCTAGTTTTAGAATATCTATAATCAGCACTTGTCACGCAGCGCACTATTCCCCGTAAATACAAATGTTGCCCCCCACCCAATATAAATAGTAACAAGATTATCACAGGAGTCTACTGGATAAATTGTCCCAAAGCTTTAACCAGCTTATGGCTAGTTTGTTACATAGACAGATGTAGTTTTACAACAAAAGCTGCGACGAGATTTAAGATTTCCCTGGCCCCTATTCACTGGACACCTACTCTTACAGCATGGCTTTAAAATTACTGCACATGATAGTCCAGGGTGCAAATTGACGGTTTGGCAGAGGAGGGGATGGCTAAGCATAGTATCTGTGTGGGATGTAAGGGGTTTGGGGCAAAGCCCCAGCCGCCGGAGGCAATTTTTTTTGTGAAGTATTATTATTGCCCTCGAGATGGTCTTAGAAGCGATCTGAGGTATTATTTTGAAAGGAATATGTGTAAATTGACGCATTTTATTTATCAACGTTACGAGATAAAGTCACTAGATATGAGATGAGATGGGATCCAGAGGTGGGGATTTAGCTGTCCCCGGCGCAGATACCTTTCAATAAAACAGAGCCAGGAATGAAATGACAAATTACAAAGTAGCCTACAAATCGATACAAAATACCGCCACCACAAAAAAATTTGCAGGAAAGACAATTGTAAAAAAAAATCGTTTTTCTCTCAGTCAGCCTCTGGAAAACCAGTTGAAAATTAATGTCACAAAAACACAACAAGGCCTACCTACGTTGAATAGTGTGCTTGGACAAATTGAAGTTTGAAATTAATTTGAAGAGGCGATATTTGCCGTGTGCCCGATCGTAAAAATTTGAAAAAAATTGTTTTGATTTTGTAATAGAGCCAGATTTCAAAGCCATTCACTATATTTTGTCTTGGAAGCATATTTGGGAAAATAGAAAAATGTTGTCAAAAAAAAGGTGAGATCCGTGTTGATCATGTGTGAACAGCAAAACTGTAAGAGTGTAACCGTGACCTTGAGGATTACATGCATTACACTGTGCATGCATCATGCTTCACAGTCAGCGTTACCTTGACTCCTACATTATTGTGGTTTATGGTTGGTGAGTTTTGCTTGCGATTACCAAGCGTAGCTAATAGGCCTAGGCGGGTCCTTGCAGGTGATGGACACAAGAACTCACAAGCAACAAGCAAGATTATACTAATGGAAATCAATCATTTGTATCTCTATTGCCGGATGCTTGGTACTTGTGTGTGGGGTGTGAGTGGGGGCATACTTTTATTACAACTGCTATCATCGACTAATAAAGTCCTTAAAGCGGGCTTATGCTTAAAAACTTTATAATCAATTCAAAATCATACTACCCAGGCAACTCATGGGAGATGAGAAGTGATTGGATTTTTCCATGTGTTCATTCAGTAATGACAAATACATTGCGTCTTCTGTTCGATTCATATCATGGATGTGTTTCGGTAGGGCCTAGCTCAATTGGTAGAGCTATGGTGCGTTAAGCCAGAGGTTCTGGGTTCGATCCCCAGTCGGGGCATACTTTTATTTGCCTACAACTGCTATCATTGACTAGGTACTAATAATAATACTGATAATATTGTAAAACAAACGCGCTTCGTCCCCTCCCTCACTCCCCCTAACTTACTTTTCCAGTTGGCCCGTCCCATCCGAAAAAGTACTGGATGCTTTACCCCTAAGCTTTAGCTACCGGTACAGAGATAGGCCTACCTAGTTAAAACTTAATAACTTCTGGATTGTAAAAATACATTTTATAGGTCTTTACGGTTGGTCGTCCGAGCGGCAATCGGGAGACCCAGGTTCGATAACCGGCTGAGATGGGTTTTGTAATTTCTGACTTGATTTCCATTTAACTCAGTTTACACCAGTCCACAGTTAGTGTTTCCCGAGTAATGAAGGAGCAGAAAGTCACAACCGTATAAGTAGTTAGAAGATGCCAATGTTTTAATAGGTCCTCCCCTAACTCTTACTAACACAGTGGTTTGAGACCAAAATAGCCTCATTTAGTTAATCACGCAGCTCCGGCAGGGTTCACTTCGCCAACCGAGTTAGTTAGTTAGTTAGTTAGTTAGTGGGGTTCTAGGGCACACAACAGTAGCCCAAAGTTATCAGTCCGGTCGCGAACGTTTATATCACACCGGACTAGTCCGGACTAGAAATCCAAGAAAGTCTCCACACACATACATCCATCCAGGACGTTGAAGAATGTCTTTATTTCCAACACCCTCCCCAAAAATTTAAATACCGGTAATTCTAATTTCTAGGTAGGGCTACGGATAACAAAAAAACAGCGATTTTAACAGCCAATGATGTGCGTATTACAGAATCATTTTTTATAGACAGACACAGCTCAACTTGCCAAGGCTTTCCTCCAGGAGCGTAGTGTACATTGAATGTGTGCTTTGCAACTTTTGGGTCTTTATCCCTTGTCAACAATTATTTGGGTCATGTGGGGCTCATAGCTGGGATGCAAGTTCGAACCGTAAAGAGTGTACATGGACGTGGGATCGATGCCCACGTCCCACAAAACACCACATAAATCCCACTGGATAACCGCACCTACTCTCTAAGTCCTAACTCATAACGGCAAAACAATATTTTAACTTTTCAAGGAAAAAAGAACTTCCGACCGGTATCGGGAGTTAAGGGAATACAATATTTGTACCATATATCCTATTCCTATATACATATATATAATATTTCAGTGTTTGGTACTTCTGTCGTTGGGGTGGGCCAGCTTATTAATACTGTCAAATTCCACGAAAAGCTTAGGCTAGGTACACGGGTGGAAAAGGATTTCAGGTGCGCTATTATCAAAAATATCCTAGAACTAGCGCGGCGCACTGTAGCCAGCGGAAAGTTCGGCTAACCTAACGTACCGTAAGTAGTTTTGTAACGGAAATCATAGTGTTAATAAGTTGGCCCACGGCCCCCCCACCCCAACGACAGAAGTGCCCAGTGTTTTTAGGTAATAATACTAGGCCTAATTAATCCGGTTCCTCCCTAGTAGGGTACTGGTACCTAGTAATAAATAATGTGACTCACTCACCTAGTGTTTCTTCCTTTCTTCCCGGCCTTACTGGACATACACGAGCCCATAAAGACCTTCTTTCAATACACCGCTGAGACCTGCGGACAATAAGGATGAACATTATAAACCCGGGCAAGTGAATACCAGGCCTACAACAATACTAGACACAAAGTACAGGGCACATGCATAAACCATAGACCATAAAGACCTTCTTTCAATACTCCGCTGAGACCTGCGGGAAAACAAAGTGTGAAAGTTAGAAACCCGGGTCTTGACTCAGATTTGGGAGGTGGAGGTCCTGGGTTTGAATCCCCTCATGAGCAGTGTTCGAAATTAGCATGTGCAAAGCGCGAATCGCGACTATACTATTGATATTTGCGCCCATTTGACAGCACCTGGTCGCTAGCTAACTAAGCTAACTAGTATTTATAACACCGGTTGACTTTGTGCCTAGAGCTCTGTCCTGCAGCAATAGCCTACTTAAAATCTACGTAAACGCTGTTTTGGTGTCAATCAAAATGAATATAATATGTATGATGAATTAAAAAATTTGACCTCTTGTGTCATGCTATTTTGCCCCTATGATTTCAACATGGGGGCAGCTTGGCCCCAAAGTTTTTTTCCTAATTTCGAACACTGCTCATGAGCAGTTATCCTAAATAAATTATTTTACAAGGTTTTCCCAGTCGTCAATGTGAATGCAGGATATTGAGTTCTTTACACAGCCCTCGGACATCCCTTCACATGCCCTATTTCGCAACTACTAGGGTAGGTAGGAGTCCTATTACACTCTGAGAGAGTTATCCTAAAATATTACAAGGTTTTCCCAGTCGTCAATGTGAATGCGGATATGAGGTTCTACACAGCCCTGGAATATCCTCACAATGGTCCTATAGCCGCCAATATACTGGGTAGGTAGATACACACTGAAGAGGGGTCACAGCAAGATCATGCAAATGTTCAAGGTTAGTTAATCTGTGACCTATTGGTTTCTATA